>JACEFZ010013730.1:0-37500 GCA_014155875.1 Cepaea nemoralis
CAAATATGACCTAGGGTAATGGTTGGCGTGAAATGTCCGTTGTCAACCTTGTCGGTGTTGTCGGCACAATGTATTGAAGTTTTAAAGAATTTTACAGATAAAGTGCCGCATCCTACTGCTGGGGAATGAAAGGTAATTTAGATTAATTGGTCCTGCCAGACATGGGCATATTAAGCTTGGTCGTCTCAAATAATGAGACGAATTGGTGATGAAACGGCAGTCTTGCCAATTTGGCTAAGCGTCTAGATCTGGGCAATGGCGGGGAACAAATCGGGGTTATCCTTCTTCCTATGGCTTTACCTCTGTTTAGTGTTCTCTTTCATTTGAATATAAACATTCTATAGCTATGGTATGTCGAGGGGAGGGAAGGGCTCCGTGGGGACCGGTTCCACCCATCTGAGTTGTATCTTCTTGAGCCAGAAGAGGCGATCCACTGTGCTATCTCTTTCGTCTTTCGGCTGATTGGGGGGGGGGGGGGCAGGTGGACCGGGTGGTTCCTGGTCGATAGGAAGATGTTGGGAGTACAAATGGACTTCCCTGTCTCCCTGAGAGAACCTAAACTCATCTGAATGTATGGGTTATGAGAGACACGGCCGATACATTGCGGTGACAGCTCAGACAAGAGCGGCGGCCGGACAGGGTAATTTCCTCTTTCCTGTTCTTGCTAGGGATGGGGAGGGAGATGCACTGCGGTCCATACAGACCCACTATTATGATTAGTTAAGAGTAGGAAACATACATAATTACGCACACTACTCCACAATAGCTTTGTAGTGAGAAAGGCAAGGTTTGCAAGTGAGAGGTAAGCCTGAGAAGGTATGTGCCCAATATTAATAAAGGCATGATATGAGTGTGGAGAGGAGTGTGGTATGAAGACAATTGAATACTAGGTAATTGTATGTATTTTATGTATGGCAACCGACATGCTGAGACCATTGGAATCTCCATGCCGGCTGTATATGAAGTTTACACCAGAGGCTCTCAAAATTGTTTTAACTTTACAGGATCCTTCTTTTGACGGCGAATATAGCCGGAAGTTTCGACAGAGCATCGACATAGAACATTATGTTTACTAGGAAGTCCCTGCTGCTGTTGGGCTATACCAGATAGAACCACGGCGGGCCCGAACGAATACTTTCAGAACACCTCGGCAGGCTTTTCGTTGAGCTGGGATCGAGTATGTTTGCATTCTGGGCTAAATCCCGCCTAAGTCACTGACACACCCGGGCATATATCCTATTTATTCTCCTTGAGTATTTCCCCACCAAAATTGTGCCACGTGATCCCAGGGCACTTTCCCTAACCATTGGACACACTACATTTGTGTAGGACACGGAAACTTGGAATCCTGGATCGATGGAACCTTGTTGTTCGAACAACCTACGCGGGAAATAAAGACCAGGGAACTTGCTGTGAGGTGGTTGTGAATTCATGGTACAATATGGAAAACGATGATCTAGGATATTTATATTTGTGTTGATATTGTATGGACTAGTTTTCTCTCTAGATTGTGTGTAGATGTTTATGAGTTAATCGCCAGATATTTTTTCTGTGCTGTTATGTATTGAGTTATTAAATTTACAATTACAAATATGTTGAAGAACGTCATGTTGTGTGCGTGTCAGCCAGAACGACCCTGCAGGAAATAGGTCCTGAGGTCGAAAGAGAGAGTGACAGTGAGTCCGGGTGAAACGGAGGAGGGTTGGCAAGCAAAGACCTATCCCAGCCAGGGCTATAGAATAATATTGAAATATTGTTACATAGTTACTTGGGACCCTCCACGTAGCTTGTTACACCTACTTGCATGGCCAAACCATTTGACTTGCTGCTTTCTGATAAAATCTAGTGCTGCTTTAACCCCCACTTTAGTCCTGATTTCTTCATTTCTGATCTTATCTCTTCTTGATTGCTTGCTTGCTTGTGTTCGTAGGCTTGAGCTCCAACGCGAAGTCCTGTATGTCGGATGAAGGCATCCTGTTGTCCAACATCAGTATGATGTCATACAGGACTTGAGGTTTGCGTGAGTATCCGTTGTCCCATGTCTGGCTTATTGGTGTGCAGACTGGTGGTTCCTCGCCGTACAGGCAGACACTCTCCGACTTCGGAGGAATCGGCGATCCTACTGACCTTAGCCAGGACCCCGAAGGGACCTGTTGCCCAGGACGCTCGACGAGGACGCGTCAATAGGTCTTGGCCAGTATATAACCCGGCCCTGGTGCCTTGGAAACACCTCTGCGTCCCATCTCTTCTTGATGCGTTGAGTATTCTTGTTGTAGCAGGATATGCAGGTACAGTATGAGTATAAATACAGCCAAAACCGAAGTAATGCAAATTAGATCGCCGGGCCCATTAAGTGTACAGATAAATAGCACAACTCTGAAACAAGTTAAAGAATTCAAATATCTTGGAAATATGATCACAGAAGATGGCAGATGGGACAGAGAAATCGAAATCAGATGTCAAAAAGCTAGTGCACTTACATATCAACTATCACCCTTACTGAAACATCCAAATATACCCATGTCCGCAAAACGACAGATAATAAACAGCATATTCACACCAACCCTATGCTACCAATCTCAAACCTGGACTTTATCCAAATCACACTTTCGCAAAATCAACACCTGCGAGATGAGATGCCTGAGGAGAGCTGCCAACCTAACAATCCGAGACCGAGTAAGAAATGCTGTTATCAGACAGACTGTGGGATCAACACCTTGTGCCACATTTATTGAAAGACAGAAGATCAAGTGGTTTGGCCATGTCGTTAGAATGCAACACCAACAACTACCATCACTGGCCTTACATCAAAGATCATCTGCGACGAGACCAAGAGGACGTCCAAGAAGAAAATGGATTGACGACATCAAAGACATTGTACAATCACACGGAATGACACTATCCAGTGCCGCCCCCGGGCGCTGGAACGCAAATTATTCCTCCCCACGACGCTTGACGGCAGAAGTGGAAGATGATGATGACCATGATGATGATGATGATGATGATGATGATGATGATGATGATGATGATGATGATGATGGTGATATGAAACTCTGCAGTGTGCACCTAGAGAGATGCAGCGAAATATGCCAGACAATGTTTGAAGTGTTCAGTTTTCATATTCCTGGATTGGAGAAACATCTCGGGAAGTTCTCATTTGCATAGTTGGTCTATATACTTGACCAGTGACTGGCCGAGTGGCTAGAATGCCGGATTCTACTTTGGGAGACCCGGGTTCGAATCCTCGGTAAGGTGTGGATATTTGTTTTCCTATCGGGAGAAAATAGTTCGCAGCGACTGCACAGGCCAGGCGGCCTTAATTCCTTTAACTCAAGACCTTGTCTGTGCAATACACAGCAAGGTACTATATAGGCAGTAAAAAAATGACAGTTTATATATATATATATATATATATATATATATATATATATATATATATATATATATATATATATATATATATATATATATATATATTATATATATATGACCGTTTTATTGCCTTTTGTCCCGTCGATGAAGACTTCGGTCGAAACGTACGGCTGTGTCTATGTCTTGTGTATCCATCCATGGAGCTTCTCAATGATAGTGAGTTGTTCTGTAGCAACACATTGCGCAATCTGTTGTTTATGGCTTCTTTGTTTAATTGATTAAGTGCCATGGGATGATATACCATCTTATTCAAACTTCCCATAATTGCCATGAGCTTATAAATCAAACATGAGTTACAATTTCAATACAGTAGTTTTTTTTCCTAACCAACCTCTTTTAATTTGATATACAATACATCATGTCTCCTACAATATTAACAACGGTTAACTCATAACCGTGACGGACCCCCACTTCCCATTTTCCGTAATCCATGTTTGTTTCATCCAGACCTATGTATTGTTTTCAATCTGTTAAATTCACCAAGGGAATAAAATATTTTGAAATACAATAGAAGTCAGACTATGTATATACAACACACCACTAAGAATCAATTGCCACAAAGTGATGTTAAGTAGATTGCTGGCATGTCCACAGTAGGCCTCCCACTCATACACGCCGGAGGATTTCAGGGCAGAAAGGTAGACTCTGCTGACGTTATGAACCATCCTGAACATTGGGAAGTTGCCCAGCCCGCAGTGGGCGCCACTGAAGTCGTCCTCTGAGAGAGAGAAGAGCATCACGCCGTGGAGATGTAGATCCCTCAAGTACTCGACCTTCTGGGCGATGCTTGCCATGTCTTCATAACTGATCCAAGCTGTATCGTTGAACCTGCCATGAAACATGGTGGTTCAGAGACAACAAAAAAGATAGTTGCATATCCTTTACAGGATATCACACTCAACTCCGGAATTGTTGTGTGTGTCTATTTGTAATCTCTTGGCAAGTTTACGTTCCGTAGTTTGCCATTGCTTTCTGAACGACCGGCACCCATACCATTTTATAAAATACCCAAAGTAAAGCGGTCTGTTGCCAAATCACCCACAGCTGTGTTTCGATCGCGGGTATTCGGAATTACGATATGCGTCCGTAACAACTTCGCCACGGAACATTTCAGAAATAACGTATTATTATTATAGTTAACAGAGATAACGTATTATTATTATAGTTAACAGAGATAACGTATTATTATTTTTATAGTTAACAGGGATAACGTATTATTATTATAGTTAACAGAGATAACGTATTATTATTATAGTTAACAGAGATAACGTATTATTATTATAGTTAACAGAGATAACGTATTATTATTATAGTTAACAGAGATAACGTATTATTATTATAGTTAACAGAGATAACGTATTATTATTATAGTTAACAGAGATAACGTATTGTTATTATAGTTAACAGAGATAACGTATTATTATTATAGTTAACAGAGATAACGTATTATTATTATAGTTAACAGAGATAACGTATTATTATTATTATTATAGTTAACAGAGATAACGTATTATTATTATTATAGTTAACAGAGATAACGTATTATTATTATAGTTAACAGAGATAACGTATTATTATTATAGTTAACAGAGATAACGTATTATTATTATTATAGTTAGCAGAGATAACGTATTATTATTATTATAGTTAACAGAGATAACGTATTATTATTATAGTTAACAGAATGTTAATATAAACAATGCGATTCTCTATACATAACAAGTAACCTAAATTAAGGTGAAACCTAATACGTTAGCAAAACGCAGGGGGCTGCGTGGTCTCGAGGTATGGTGTCCGCCTCGAGCGCTGGAGGTCCCGGGTTCAAGCCCCAGTGAGGACCGGGATTTTTTCACCTGGACTTCTAGTAATAAAACTTCCCCTGGTCTCTGGGTAGTGAGATCGGACGCCCGTGTGTATTGTTGCGCACGTAAAAATCCCTTGGTAGTTGGAAATCGAAAAAGAGTAGCCTAACGGCGCTGCCTTGGGCAACATTTCGAGTTAAAAATCTACCCAAAGTATTTAAGGATCCTCGCCGGTCTACGGAGTTCGTGCACTGAGCTGAGTTTCTCCTGACTCTGGTTTGAATTAGGAGGAGAACGGAGCACTTATGGGTTACACCCGTGTGCCGTGATGTTGATCCATCAACTAAACAACTAAGGTGAAAACTAATACGTTAGCAAAAGCTTGACCATTTCCCCAGGATATGCTGGCGTGTTGGGAAACGAGCTGATGGACAAATCCGCCGGGTCTGCACCGCTGGGTGAGATACTGGGTAACGATCACGCAGACGACACCAGGGCTATTTGGCATCATGTGACTATTGAGGAAGAACAAAATAATAATAAATCACAATGACCTGGTGAGAATGATCCAGCATGGAAGTAACCACAGGATCTGGCCGACAATATGTACTCATAGGGAAGGCCAGACGGACACATAAGCAGACTGCTACTGCTAAGGTTAGTATTGGGACTCTTCGCTGGCTGTTGAAGATTGGGAAGGAGAGCGTATGGGAGTGTCCCTAGTGCTGTGATGTTGGTTGTTGGTTCTTGGCTCAACTCAACTCAACTCAACTCAACTCAACTCAGCTCAACTCTACTAAACTCAACTCAGCTCAAAGCTACCTATTCTAGAACTGGGCTGGGAATTACTGAAAAGAACCACCAGTATCTAATGCCTTCACGCTTTGCCTTATCTCTTGGCTTATAAGATTCGATACCTAGCCCTTTCGGACGGGAGTGTAGACCAGGTGGCTCCGTGTGCAAATCATTGAATATCTCAAGGCAATCCTTATAAAGAGTAGGCTGCAAGATGCGGCCCTATCAACATTTGTTAGAAATGGAAACCTACCTGTAGGTTAACATATCCGTTACCTCGGATGGAACATGTCTTGAGCAAGTAAAACGTGCATGAATGTATGCCAAAGTGGGAAACACTCACCTTTGAGGGTTGTAACAATGTATTTCGTTCTTCCCTCAAAAGAGGAACGAATAAAAGTGTACAATAGAAAGATGGATAATATTAATGCTAATGTTGCTTCTTAATCTGTCTTCTGTCATGTGATATATTTCAAGATTCTTCCTCATCCTCGCCGTCTTCCTTAATTTTCCCACCACTCTCTTTTATTTTCTTCTATATTCTTTTTACTCTTGTTTAACAGAGAACAAGAATGAACATCAAGCTGTCAATAATTTTACAGAAGTCAGCGCAGGCGCATTTCAAGATGTCTGATCCAATCAGTGTTCAGAGAAGGGCGTGTTTTGTGAGACATTGCTGCACGGATGTAAAAACAGTGACATCAAAAATTAACGTCATAGTGAGTCGTAGAGGTGCCAGGCTGCAAGCATGAAATCCATATGTAGGCTAACCAGCCCATAGACAGAAGATCCACTTGTTGGTGTCCATCATCTGTCACAGTAAGTCAAGTCAAGTCAAGGATTTTTGACTCGCCTTGAGGCATACTGTATGTTTGGTTAAGTAATCAGTAAAGTACATCGCCAGTTTATACGCTTCAAGGTGTATGTTTGGTCAAGCAATCAGTAAAGTCACACATTTACACGCCTAGAAGCCTATGGTATGTCTAGTAAAGTAATAAGTAAAGTAAATAAACCAGTTTAGACGCCTTGAGGCACACTGTATGTTTGACAAAGTAATCAGTGAGGTAAACCACCAGTTTACACACCCTATCAATGTTTGGTAAAGTAATATGTAATAACCATATTGAAATGTCTGGAAAAGTAGTAAGTACAAAAATATTGAAATGTGGGTAAAGTAATAAGTAATGAACCATTTTATCCGCCCTCAGGCATACTGAATGTATAGTAAAGTAATAAGTAGAGATTCTCCTAAAAAATTCAGGCGTATTAGGTGTATCGTGGCATCCAGTGCGTTTCACTGTCTGGGATTCTGAAAGAAGAAACGCACATTTTCTTTTATTTTTTTTTTTATTTCCCCCATCTCTCCATTCTTCTCATTCGGTTATGATACCATGATGTAATTACTGTAGTGTCTTCTCCGTGATTACATGTTATTGTGTTTTTGTTGTTCGTGTTTGCTGATGAAGGTTCGTCGCCGCAACGTTCTTTGTTTTCTGTTTAATTTTTCGGGTTTTTTTTTCTGTTGTAAAGTTGCATTAATTCGTGTTTTATACTGTTTGCATTTACAGCATTACCGCAGTTTTAATCCTTGTTGTATTCATACATTACTTTTTTTCAGCCGTGTTTATTTTCAGGAAAGCTTGTTTGAGGTCTGGATTAGATCGTGTCAAGTCCAAAGACATCTATCACGGAAAGTTGACGCCGAAGATGACAATCATGATGACATGAAAAGCTAGCAGATTGTTTGTTTGCCTGGTTGACTGGTTGTTTAGTTTTTGGCTTGCTTTGTTGGTTGCTTATTGTTTAGTTCTGTGTTTGCTAGGTTAGTTGCCTTGTTGCCTAGTTGTTTAGTTCTTTGCTTGTATGCTGATTGCTTGGTTGTTTAATTCTTTGCCTGCTTGATAGGTTGCCTTATTATTTAGCTGTTTGCTTACTTGTTTGCTAAGTTGATTGTTTGCTTGGTTGCGAATCCTCTGAACGTCTCTGAGCCTTAACGCATACTTTTGGTGTACAGTCGAACAGGTAGTTAGAATCCTCGGCTTGTATCTCTCGGGTGGTACCGACAAGGTACCAAACTACTATTTCTTCGGTGAATGTGCTGCTGAGAACTCCTTCTCCCCTCCAAGCACATAAGCCATTGGAGTAAGCAAGACCGAAGAAGGACTTCCCAACTGCGGACAGGATATTTTTCCTGTAAACGTTAATTGGACTAGAAACCAAATCTGTACATATGTCACACTACAAAGTGGTTCCCTACGGTTGTAGGTCATTGTGACACCAGGTGTTGGTTCCTAGAACTCTGAAGACCGAATATGGCAGGGAATGCCAGCAGCACTGCCGCAGATTGCACTGTGGATTAGTCTCAACAGACTGCACAATGGATTAGAGTCTTAACAGACTGCACTCGCTTGTAAGTGTCTAGACAGACTGCACTCACTCACCAATAAGGGCTTTTATCCTGAGCAGAAGCTCTTCTCACTGTGCCTCGTTTGATGATGTCGCAAGTTTCGTAGAAGTAGATGCGCCTGAAAACAGATAAGCACATCCTTCTTCTGCTACTGCTATTGTTGTTGCTGCTGCTGCTGCTGCTGCTGCTGCTGCTGCTACTACTACTACAACTACTACTACTACTACTACTACTACTACTACTACTACTACTACTACTACTACTACTACTACTACTACTACTACTACTAGTACTACTACTACTACTACCAAACTACTATTACTACTACTACTACAACTATTACTATTACTACTACTAACTATAATTATTATAATATTAAGAAGAAGAAAACGAAGAAGAAGAATGAAATTA
The DNA here is from genome assembly GCA_014155875.1 of Cepaea nemoralis. Classification (NCBI taxonomy): domain Eukaryota; kingdom Metazoa; phylum Mollusca; class Gastropoda; order Stylommatophora; family Helicidae; genus Cepaea; species Cepaea nemoralis. The sequence goes on from JACEFZ010013730.1 coordinate 8,848, forward strand.
ATAAATACTCAAAGAACGCTGTTTACGTAATACATCCACAAATGTGTGAATGGTCTTTTTGGCTTGACCATAAGGCACTCGGTAAGCGAAAAGTGGTCAGTTTCACACTGTCCCAAGCTTGGCGGAAATCTTTTATGTATCTATTTTAATTGGCTTGGTTGACCTCGAAGACATGATATAAATCCTAGGAGTCATTTAATAATTAAATCTGTGAAGGTGATGATTGTGTTGTCATAACTGTGCTTGTTCTGTGTGTTGTCGAACCAAAGGTGGGAGAACACCAGACCACGGTAATGGCTCCACCAACAGCTGAGAGACACCAGGCTGAGGTATGGCTCCATCAACAGTTGGGAGACACCAGGCTGAGGTATGGTTCCATCAAGAGCTGAGAGACACCAGACTGAGGTATGGCTCCATCAACAGTTGAGAGACACCAGGCTGAGGTATGGCTCCATCAACAGCTGGGAGACACCAGACTGAGGTATGGCTCCATCAAGAGCTGAGAGACACCAGGCTGAGGTATGGCTCCATCAACAGTTGGGAGACACCAGACTGAGGTATGGCTCCATCAACAGTTGGGAGACACCAGACTGAGGTATGGCTCCATCAACAGTTGGGAGACACCAGACTGAGGTATGGCTCCATCAACAGTTGGGAGACCCCAGACTGAGGTATGGCTCCATCAAGAGCTGAGAGACACCAGGCTGAGGTATGGCTCCATCAAGAGCTGAGAGACACCAGGCTGAGGTATGGTTCCATAAAGAGCTGAGAGACACCATACTGAGGTATGGCTCCATCAACAGTTGGGAGACACCAGACTGAGGTATGGCTCCATCAAGAGCTGAGAGACACCAGGCTGAGGTATGGCTCCATCAAGAGCTGAGAGACACCAGGCTGAGGTATGGCTGTCAACAACTCAACTGACAGGCATCATCGGGTACTTCTGACACACCATACAAGAAAACTTGCAAGTCGTGTGCGAGGAAATTAAATGGTACATTTATTGCCGTTGGCTCGCTACAAGCAGTGAACAGTCGCTATTGAAACACACAACATACAGCCACAGTATTATCTATCACGAGCTGCTACCCCTATGCTAACTTTCTACACAAATAGACACAAATACCCCTATCGCTACTCTAACGAGGTGAACACTACAAGTCCCGTCCGGCCGTCTGCCAATCTTTCATTCCTTCGTCACACACCACGGGGATTGACCTTCACCTTGGTGCGTGTTGCCTCACATGGCACGCTGATGGCAGACGTGGTACGTTGAGTGTATACTCAACTTCTCTGTGGCTACCACGAGGCGTGATGTTATCGTGATTAGAGTGCTAACTCTCTGAACACCGCCTGCGTGTCTCATGAGGGAATGGTCACCCAACTCTTATTACCTCATCTCCCATGCCCTTCCCTCGGGCACCGTATCCCCTCCTGGTCTCTTCATGATTGACTGCTCTTCCTGGCGAAGGGGATGCGGTCGAGTCTTTGACACACACCCACCCCTCCTGTGTTGCGTCATCAACTTTCACTCATTGGTTGTGACGCAAGAGGTTATAAAAAATTAGTGTCTCTAATTTTTGTCAAAGACTCTAGGTAACCTGGTTTTGGGTAAAGTAATAGACTTCTACTGACTATTGTCACAATGTAGCAAAACTTTACGTGGCTACTGGCAATCGCCACAAACTTGTCTGGTTGGCGTGAGCCCTCTTCTCACATGCTATATTATATTTATTAGAGGTATGTCTGAACCGGACCGTTGTCTTATAAGACCTGCCCTCACATAGTAAATTAACTTACTACCCATACAAAGTTGACTTTCTTAGGGTCACCACATGAATTGCTTCATGTCCCCCATATAATATTTAACAACCATTATACAAGAGTGTGTGCGACAAGCTTTACCTACATCGCTTCCGCGTGTAAAGTTCTATTGCACTGTTAAGATAGTTCTTCGTTGTCTATTATGTCCCCTGACCCGAAGTTATCTCCCTTTGATCTACAAAAAGTGTATGTAATTTATATGTTTGTTTTTCTGGTTGTTTGCGTGTTTGGATGTAATTAACTTACTAATCTAACTTCTAAACTATGTTTCTAAGTCCTATGTGTATGTATGTTAGTTTTTTAAGTGTCATAATTTGGTTAAATGCGGCCACAAACAGGTGCATAACACTAATTCGTGACTACATTCCCTTGTTATGAAACTGAAAATACTGTAATCTAAGTTCTAAACTATATTGCAGACACACATTCATACTAGAACATTTTCACTAACGAAAACCAACACTAACACAGACAAATATTAAAATTCGAGCCAGGCAGCAGAAGAATTCGCTGACCAATCTCACTCTCTTCTGTCTATTTTCCATTCGCTCTCACTTTCACACTTCTGTCACACTGCTTTCACCCTTACTTCTGTCACACATCTATTATCCTTCCACACTAATTCATCTGATTATTTAAAAACCTTGGAGTGACACTGTACAGGTTTGGCTCAGTTTGAGATGGTTGAGCCTCATGACGGTGCGAAAGTTGTTGCACGAGTCATGTATTTACAATATATTTACATGGATGAGAAAGGGTTGATGGTTTGTCCCCTTGGTCTCATCATCAACTATATTACACTAACCTAGCACTCTACATTCTAACCTACTAATACTACTTCTATAAATAAATATATAATGTGTTAACTACATTTTTGTCATGTTAATTATATGATATGTTTTTGTTAATCGTTATGTTTATCTAATATAAGGGAAGTAATTTGACTATTTAAATGTAATGGATGTGATGTGAGTTATGTACCTTAATTACATGGCTGATGTGTACACAAATTATGTAATTTTCTAAATACTATGCTAAATAATGTTTTTACATGTATGAGTGATGTTCTTAATCTAAATGGTGTAAATGATGTATGTTCACTTATCTACTCTTTTCAACCTATTCTGATGTAAAATGATGATACTAATAAATGGTAATGTTTAATAGATGGTATGGTTTCATGAAGATGGAATAAACTAAACTAAACTGAAGGTAAATGAAATGTAATAATCTAAATGGTACTATTCTTATCATAATTTTATTTTAGTTTGTAATTAACTATTGTCATATCTCAACTAATATTTTAAGTTACAATCACTGTAATAGCTATTCTATTAAAATAAATGAGAACTATTATATTTCCCTAACCTACATCTATTTTGTCATTATCTTAAAATATTATATTACATATCACATTAAGTTTATATACATGTTATTCAGTTTCCACAGGTTAGTAGTTGCCTTCATGTTTGTACATTGCTTGTATAGGCATAATATATCTACACAGTTTGCCTGGGTATCTGGAATACTTTGCACAGTCATCATAATGTTCTATCGGTAGTGCACGTGTAGAGTTCGCTAGTGTCGTAGCTCAGACTTTTCGTGTCTGTAATTAAGCACTGTTCTGACACTGTTTTCTGCGTTTCACACCAATGATACACCGGAATGGAGCTTAGTTGGAAACGATCTGTCCTTGTTCACACGGTGATATTTACGTTCTGCAGCACAGTTCTTGCCTTAATGTCTACGGACACATGATAGTTCACTGTTCTTGGTACATGATTAAGCATATACTGTCGATGTATATGTACTCTATTTTACATAGAATAATATAATGTATTCATGTACTAACTATCACTCTACATTTATATGTGGGATTTCAGGTATTTCTACCCCAGATGGTCTACTAAGGGTATCAGCCAGAATGTTCTCTTTACCCTTGATATGTTCTATACTAAATGTATAGTTTTGTAAAATAAGAGACCACATGTATATCCGGTCATTTCGATGCACACCACTCTGGATGACCGTGATGGGAGAATTGTCGGTCTGGACAATGAAGTGCACACCCGCCAGAAATCGATGGAGCTTCCTCACCGCATAGATGACGCTTAGGGCTTCCAACTCTGATATAGAATATCTGGACTCGGCAGGTGTGATCTTACGGCTCACGTAGCAAATCGGATGGAAGATGCCCTCATAAAATTGGCCTAGGACTGCAGCGATGGAGAACCTGCTGGCATCTGTCCTAAGATAATAAACGAGCCTCGGGTTAGGCAAGCGAAGGATTGGTACATTACTAAAAAGAATTTTCAATTTTGACAATGCAGAAATTAATAATGCATCTTTCACATTTCATTTACAGAAGCTTTTAAGACATTCGAAAATATAATTGTAATTTCTGAGTAATTTACTAATCGCAAAAGGCTTCTGACCTGCTTCTATGTGGTAGGCATGGTCAGATTCATAATTTTTTTTTGGGTCATGATTGTCAGTTTTAACTTGACATGGCCTTGTCAGATGACACCAAGAGATGTAAGATGACATGATCGAAAAAATTAAATTTCTTTGAGGCCTATTTCCACTTTGCTTGGTTTGACAGTGAGACCGAAGAGTCGCACTCTGTCAAAGGCATGTCTCAGTTTCAGTAAGTGTATTGTCCAGTCATCAGTATTCTGATATATTCATGTGTATTCTGTCAGTTCACTAAATGTATGCCCCTCGGCGGATTTGCCAGTCTCACTAACTAGTGTAGTTGCGCTATGTATGTCTGTCGTCTGATCACTAGGTGTTGGTGCACTCTGTTCGTCTGTCACTACTTCTGTCTCTTGTCTTGAAAAGTGAGGTTTCCGCATGTTGACATGGAATATCTCTAAGTGTCTGTTTATCGATATTTCATAGTCAACATGTACCATGGTTATGTACCACCTTGAATGGTCCTTGCCATTTCGTTGGTATGGAAGTAGCCTAAATCTGTCTTGATCAAGTTCAAGATCACTTGTTTTCGCACCTTTGCTTGTGTGCTTGTGGTAGAACTGACCCTTCCTCTATCAAATGGCTTGGGTGCCAGTGTAGAGGGTTGTACTTCAGCTGTAGGATGTCCACCCTTAAACTTTCGTACTAATTGTTGACAGACATTACAAGCAAATACATTATGACAAAATAATTTTATATTATTGAAAAACCCTGGCCTGTTATTGTTGTATGCCAGATGACCAGCACACGGTGTTTTATGTGCATTCTTTAGCACAGTTAAACGGTGTTGTTCAGGTAACACCTGTTCATGGTTACCTGTAGTATGACATCTAGTTGAAATGCCATTCTTCAATCTAGAGAACACTGATGTATGTTTGGTGATTTTGGCTCTTTGTTTCATTAAGTTTAAATATGGAGACACATTAAGATCAGATTTCTGCTGGTGTATAAATTTCTGTGTGTTTGTGTCATCTGTGCTGGTTGGAAAAAGCATCAGTAGTGTCTCATCTTGTAATGGGTCATGATGTTTTGAAGTGTCAACTCTAGTTGTTGCCTTAGCTGCATTTAATTTCTCCCAAGCAATTATTTCATCACTAGTACATTGTTTCAGTTGGGGTAAGCACCCCAAAATTAAATCAGTACAAGGGTTGTCAAGTATTGCACAAGTAAAGGTACATACAGCCACAGTATTATCTATCACGAGCTGCTACCCCTATGCTAACTTTCTACACAAATAGACACAAATACCCCTATCGCTACTCTAACGAGGTGAACACTACAAGTCCCGTCCGGCCGTCTGCCAATCTTTCATTCCTTCGTCACACACCACGGGGATTGACCTTCACCTTGGTGCGTGTTGCCTCACATGGCACGCTGATGGCAGACGTGGTACGTTGAGTGTATACTCAACTTCTCTGTGGCTACCACGATGCGTGATGTTATCGTGATTAGAGTGCTAACTCTCTGAACACCGCCTGCGTGTCTCATGAGGGAATGGTCACCCAACTCTTATTACCTCATCTCCCATGCCCTTCCCTCGGGCACCGTATCCCCTCCTGGTCTCTTCATGATTGACTGCTCTTCCTGGCGAAGGGGATGCGGTCGAGTCTTTGACAATGGCTCCATCAACTGTTGGGAGACACCAGACTGAGGTATGGCTCCATCAAGAGCTGAGAGACACCAGGCCGAGGTATGGCTCCATCAAGAGCTGAGAGACACCAGGCTGAGCTATGGCTCCATCAAGAGCTGAGAGACACCAGGCTGAGGTATGGCTCCATCAACAGTTGGGAGACACCAGACTGAGGTATGGCTCCATCAACAGTTGGGAGACACCAGATTGAGGTATGGCTCCATCAACAGTTGGGAGAAACCAGACTGAGGTATGGTTCCATCAAGAGCTGAGAGACACCAGGCTGAGGTATGGCTCCATCAAGAGCTGAGAGACACCAGGCTGAGGTATGGCTCCATCAACTGTTGGGAGACACCAGACTGAGGTATGGCTCCATCAAGAGCTGAGAGACACCAGGCTGAGGTAGGGCTCCATCAACAGCTGTGAGACACCAGACTGAGGTAAGGCTCCATCAAGAGCTGAGAGACACCAGGCTGAGGTATGGCTCCATCAAGAGCTGAGAGACACCAGGCTGAGGTATGGCTCCATCAACAGTTGGGAGACACCAGACTGAGGTATGGCTCCATCAACAGTTGGGAGACACCAGATTGAGGTATGGCTCCATCAACAGTTGGGAGAAACCAGACTGAGGTATGGCTCCATGAACAGCGGTTGATGACCCCATCCTGCAAGTGCAAATTATCGGTTCTGTAAGAGTCTAGAAGAGTGACCTCACTTTCAACCCAGTTATGCTTTGCGAATTGTTTGGAATGGTTCTTTTTCTGAGTGAGGCTTCCGGGACATTTCTATTTCAGCCAGTTATAATAGTCAGATACCAATCGAGTATTGTCTGGTCCAGACAATGTGGACATAGTATCTCATCTCTCATCTCATCTCATCATGTTCCTCTTGTACCTTGCGGTGTCGAGGTGAAGTATAAACTTCGTGAGAGTGCCCGGTTATGGGCTTCGTATATCGACATTCCCATGGATTCTGTTATTTCCTCCGTCCAACGTTTACGTGGTCGGCCTCTTCCTCTGTTTCCATCTGGTCTGTACAGCATTGCTTGTTGTGGCATGCTGTTGACTGGTAGCCTACTTGCATGGCCAAACCATTTGACTTGCTGCTTTCTAATAAACTTAATATCATGTATCAATAATGTCAAAGATTCAAGGTGCTTCACTGATTACATCAAACAGGTAAATGATCCTTTTACATGTCTTAGGCGCATCTGATGCTAGATACATATTTATATAGGCTATTCGGAACACAGTGAGTAACGTGATCACTATCACATCGGCCGCTTTCACATTTTGGTACCCAGTTCATGTCGGATTGACCTTGGAGCTCCTAGGTCAGTTTTACAATTCTTTCATTACCGTGATGATTTTGATCAAGAAATAGAATACAAAAAGGTGGTTTCAAAACGCACAAGTCAAGCAAGGAACCTTGACAAACCTTTGACCTACCCCAGGACGCCTTGCGTGGGTGCTCCTATAGCATTCTTTGTTCTGTCCATTAGATGGTACGTTACTCCAGTCTGTGGGTACAGAAAGACGCAGACTAAGAACGATACCTAGATAACTAAGGCGTGATATTCTACACAAATCAAAAACATCGTACGTTTACTACTCACACTTAACAAAAGAACATTATATATGACATAGTTACAAGTTATACATTATGGACCATTCTCAAAGACTACAGGATACAGGGACAATTACAAGAAAACATCATATATCACTCTAGCCAAAATGCAGTAAAAACACAAGAATGTATGTAAGATTGGTTACCAATGAATACAGGAGTGAGACGGGGTTATGCGCTGTCTTCCCTGCCATTTAATATTTACATTGACACACTATCTAAGGAATCACACTTTTACAGAACAGATTCAGAAAATGTCGAACTCTTGACTTTAGACGAAAAAACAGATCCACAAGCAATAAATGAGCTTTCATTTGCAGACGATAACTGCTTGTTTAACAGCGACGAGGGCAGATTACTTGATTTACTGCCAAACAAAAAAGTATGTTTGTACCAAAAATGGGACACAATTAAATGAACAAATATAATAAAGTGCCCTGTCCACGTCAATTGGAAGCACTAGACTCGAGTTTCGCTCTCGTTTGAGATCGTCAGTAGTGCATATCCTTGACTTGACCCTGGATCAAACCCGGATCACTGGCTCGTGACGCGGGTGTGTAACCACTAAACCACGCGGCAAACACCAAGCGCGACCAAATGTATCACATAGAGAATACTACAACGCCACCAATCTTAGACTATATATAGCTCAATATTTGCCCGATCACCGCGACTGACATCCGTCAATCGATGTGGCCCCGAATGATCAGGTCTTCTTGACTGGCAAGGCACACCAGGCCGCCTAAAGTCCAGTGAGCAATATACAATAGATTAATGTCGTTTTCTCCGGGAATTGAGATTTAAATATTGAGCACAACCCACTATTGGTAACACCATCGCATTCCGTTACGAACCTAAGGCCTTGTCCTCGTCAATTGCAATTGTCAATTGTCAATTTGATAAAGCCTTAGGTTCGTACAGGAATGCGATAGCGTTACCAGTAGTGGGTTGTGCTCAGTATTTACATATGACAAAATTTGGCAGTATAGACATAGCAATCGAAATACGACGCCAAAAACATGTGCGCTTACATATCACCCTCACTTATTAATGCAAATATATCAATGCCCTAAAAACGACAAAAAAGAAATAACACTAAGTTCACACCAGCTTTTTACTACCAATGTCAAACTTGGACATTATATAAATCACAGTTACGCAAAATCAAGACCAGCGAGATGAGATGCTTAAGAAGAGCTGGTCAGAGAGCACAGGGACGCTCGAGAAGAAAATGGATAGACAACGTCAAAAAACATTGTATAAACACAAGCCATGACACTTTACAGTGGCACTCATGTGGCACTTGAACTTTAACTGTTCCTCCCCACGACGCTTGACGGGACATATGGAAGATGATGACGAGGGTGAATTAACGAGAAATATATCTTATGTTAATCGAGGTTTGGAGACGAGTTTTTAAGAGCTATATTGAACAATGCCAGATGTGCGGAGACAGACAAGTGAGAAATTAAATGGACGTGGCGACAGTGTGGTTTTATATAAGAACGATGGGAGATACGTGTACAGAAAGAAAGATCAATAAAGATATCTTCAAAGAAGTTAATTCATAGAGATAAATATTTAATCGCTTCAGAAGAAGTAAGTCAATTATTTTGGCATGTCACGGGAAGGGGAATGTTGGAGTACGTCGTTACAACAGGAACTTGGAGGGAAAGAGAGTCATCTGGAGACCACGCTAGAAGATGTTCAACAGTTTAACTTGACATTGAAGAAAGATATTGGCAGAACAAGAGAGAGGGGGTTGTGGACAGATATGATCACCAATGTCAGACGACATGGGTTATAAAAATAAGAAGATGGACTAGAATCGTCACCAAACGGCATCATAGATATACGCATATAATCAACATGAAAAACAAAACAAAAGAAGCTTTTAGACGATTTATTTGTCGCAACGTTGTGTTACCACTGTCAGACACGTAGAGTGATAGTAACACATAGGAGTAAAATCTTATCATGTGAGATGAGATGCTGAAGAAACACAGCTGGGGAAACAAGAAAGGCGTAGACACATGAGGAACTTAGAAGAAGTGTATAGATAACGAAAGTTACTGACTGTATAGAACAGCAAAGAATTAAATGGTCCGAACATTTAGCTAGAATGGAACAAGATCAACTCTATGGCTAGAGTATTCTACTTGTGAAAGACGGGATACAAGGCGAGAGAACAACCCATTAAGAGTTGGATAGTTTGCGTAAAAGAGACACTGACAAAGTCAAATATGATCCTAGTACAAGCAACAAGACAAGCGAAACACAGACATTACATCTTCTTTCGGCGACGCTTCACGGGAGAAATATATATATATATATATATATATATATATATATATATATATATGTATATATATATATATATATATATATATATATATATATATATATATATATATATATATATATATATATATTTATATTAATACACAGTATATATATATATATATATATATATATATATATATATATATATATATATATATATATATATATATATATATATATATATATATATATATATATATATATATATATTAATACACAGTAAATCTGCCTCGATAAAGAAAATATTTAAATTACCAAATCTGGAAAAGTAACTTAAATTACATGTTAACGCGATAAAATGCCACAGACAACCTGGCTGGCAGTGGTAACTGTGTGAATGAATTACTCACATCTGTGTCAGAATTACGAGCGTCACAGCCAATAACGAGCTAGAAAGACAAGTTACAGCTCATATGTTACTGACACTTGTCGGTGCTAAATTAGCTCGCCTTTGTTTCCGTTTCCTGTGGGAGGCAGGACCGACAGCTTGATCATCAGGTTATAGTTTCAATCCTGGTAACAATATCTGGCTTCCATTTCTGGGTAAATTAGGCGCAGATGAGATTTAAGAAATAATAACTAGGTCATTTATGTTGATTTCTCTGTGCTGGCTTGGATTATGGGCCAGAGCGATGAATGTGAAACACGATTCTGTGCACACGTTATTGTTTGACGAGATTACTAATTGGAATGTCAATCTCCGCTGATTGATCATGATCTTCTGTTTGTCGTGTTGTTATTTATGGACAGAAAATAGGTTAGCCTAATCCAGCTGTACTTAATAGTGTCAGGTTGTCTTAGCAGTGAAAATATGTTCAAAAATATAGAAAATATGGAAGGAATCAACATTGGGGGACGATATATCAATAACATTAGATGTGCAGATGATAGTCTTGATTGCAGACAATGAACAGAACCTGCACAATTTAGTAGATGCGATTGTTGCACACAGTGAACAACTAGGGTTAGAACTGAATATTAAGAAGACACAGATTATGGTTGTCACTGGGAAGAAGGAAATACCACAATGTGATATACGAGTAAATGGGCATATTCTTAAGCAAGTGAATCGATACAGTTATCTCGGCACAGTCATAACATCTGATGGGAGATGCCTTGAAGAGATTAGAACAAGAAAGGCCATTGCGAAGGTAGCCTTTTGCAAGATGAAAAACACTGACCAATAAAAAGATATCAATTGAAACGAGAAAAAGAGTGTTGAAGTGCTACATAGAACCTATACTTTTGCATGGATGTGAAGCGTGGACAATAAGCAGTCAAGCTGAAAAACAGCTGATGGCTGTGGAAATATTGTTTCTGAGGAAAATGCAAAGAACACCATGGACAGACAGAAAAACCTATGAACAAGTCCTTCAAGAAACAAATGAAGATCGTAAACTGATTAGAGACATTAGATGTAGACAGTCAACAATTTTGTGGGCATGTTATGAGAAGAAATGGATTGGAAAACTTGGTGACAACTGGCAAGATCGAAGGGAAGAGACCGAGGGGAAGACCGAGAAGTAAATACCTGGATGGCTTGGCCACGTGGTATGGTCGAGACAGAATCACAGAGCTGATCCACGACTCTGGTAATCGAGTGAGATGGCAGAACATGACCGCCCACGCTTATTGACATGGCACATGACGGATGGATTGATGATTTAGCAAATACGTTAGCCTAATCTAACTGTACTTAATAGTGTCAGGTTGTCTTAGCAGATGCATGTATGTAGTTGCGTGTCCTTCACAGGACGCCGCAAACAACCCAAACATGATTTGACGCTTTGTGATTTAGTAGGCAATTTTTAAGTTTAATTGTTTGCCATTGCTTTCTTAACGACCGTCTATCGTACCATCGAAATCAACGCAAGGCGGTCCGTTCCAAATTTCAATATACAGCCAATTACCAACCCTCGACTCGGTATTCGGCGAATTGTGAAATATGTTCACTGCCTCTAACCCACGGCTCCGGCATGTTAATAGTACGGACACCATTTATAGGCCCCTTGTATGTGTTGGCGCATTGACGCATGGTTCCAAACCGATATTTGTATAGACACGTGGTAATTGTCTGTCAAGAGTTCCAAGATTGCTGATAAGGTCTATCTTGGCCCGAAATGTTCCTAGACGATGTGGGCAAAGAATATCTGACCTTCCAGGATGATGATCTCCTTCAGTCTGTTTTTTTTCCAGCTTGTTTCCCACACGGCTCATTTAGTCCAGTTTGCTTCATAAGTGACTACCCTTGTGCGTAATGATGTACAGTACACCACGAATTTCGGTCACTGGCAGCAGTCTCCCAAGTGTCGTGGTGAATTTCAAAAGCTTTCAGTGAGATCGTCAAAGTATCTTCACAGAGTTTACTCTGGCGGTCGTGGGATCGTTTACCACAGCGCAGCTCGCCGTAAAAAAAATTCGGTTAGGGAGTATGTGATCTGGCATGCGAGTCAAGTGACCAGTCCAAGGAATATGATTCTTCATTAGTAGAGACAAATAATGTGGGTCTATCACATCTTGTGATACCCAAAGGCGTGCATCAGTTCGTGTGCTGGCACCCCCATGCGCCATAGCATAAGACTGTCGAGAATGATTTTCTGTCTCTGTCTTCCTATATCTCGCTTTCCATAAATCTTTCCAATTGTCACAATATGTTCTAGTTTTTGAATTCTCATAATGTGGCCAAAGCCAGCAATGATGACTGCCTCTTTCTGATATTTATGACAAGTTGTTTATGTGACTTAGCCTCCCTCAAAACGTTTAGATAACTCATTTTGGCAGTCAACAACATTGTCAGTATGGTGATATAAAACCAAATTGCCACAGCGTCTATGAATATTTTGTTTGTTCCTATTATCCTCGATTAGCAGCCATATGTTAGAACGGGGTCTATGTAACATGCAAGAATTATTCCTATAACTCCCAATGCAGAATGGATTCAGACCACGTCCAATGTAGTAGACCTATAGCAGTATGATTCATGAAGAGCAAAAGTAGAAATGAACAACAAAGTTTAAACTTCTACCTACCAAAGAAAGGCCTATAATCAGTTTTGATTTGTCAGCTCCGAGTGTTGTCCACTCATTAATGGTATCATGGATAAAGAAAAGTCTGGGATTTGATAAATCAGCCACAAACTGGCTCATGAGGCTGTCGATCTGCAGATCTTGCCCAGATTCATCTACATCGTATGTCTCCCCATGCAAAGCCTCATCTGGATTCTGATTGAAGTTGAGACTGGCATCTAGGAAGTAACTTGCACTTATATTTGTGGTGGTGTTTGAGCTGTCCTCATTGCCGTCGTTGCCAGGTGCCGATCTGTACAAATAGGTCAGGATGCTGGTGACGTTGGGGAGCAAGGGCGGCTCGGGGTCAAACAGCTGCAGAACTATCAGGTCAACCAGCTGTGAAACAGCGTTCACCTAGGACGAGTCAAAAGGCAACCTCATAATACCTGCCTCTGTTAGCAAAGTTATGGGACTTCTTTTAGACCAGTGGTTCTCAACCGGCGGGGAATCCGGTGGGGGGAGGGGGGGGGGGGGGTTAGGGTTTCCCGGGGGGTTGGGGTGGGGGTGGGGAGGTTAAGATTATTTCAAGATCGAGTTAATACAAGAATCGATTACTTGATGTCGTTTTTCCTTCCATACTTTACGGTTCTGTACTTCTCGCCCTTCTTACATTCGTTTTATAATGTAAGATGACCCGCAAATCATTCTTTATGTAGACGTTTTTGTATACTGTTCGGGGGGGGGGGGGGGGGTTATAGGGAGGAAATACGAAAGGGGGGGGGGAGACATTCTGAATATATGGTGAAGGGGCGCATGGGTCAAAAATGGTTAAGAACCACTGTTTTAGACTGTTCTCTATCATCTACTGCCAATAGTAGCTTGCGGTGTAGGACAGGGGGACTTGAACCTGAGGATTTAAGGCCGAATGACTAGCGCAGTCGCCGTGAACTGTGCAGTTTAGGGTTGTCTTGTATCCCCCGGTAGAAAAAAACATCCGAAGAAACTTGCAGTAAATGAGTCGTGTACATGCACTAGGCGCATTGGGCGAACAGTGCTGGACATGTGGTTATAGATCAATGGCACTCCATGGGTGATGTAGTCAGAATCACACCGACCACTTTAACAGGGTGTCTTTTTAATGACTGGGGGTTTTTAAACTATTGCCGTTCCAAGGTTTATATTCATCTTTTATGTTGCTTGACTTTACAGGGGGTTACGGTACGGCAATATTTACACAAACCCCATTCATTAAAAATACACCGTATACTTCCCAATACATGTCCTTTTTTGTCTGAGACAATTTGGGATCCCAGATCATTATAAAAATAAAATAAAATTTGGCTCGATGAGTATTCGAATGCAAGACCACGGCGCCGGCAGGCAAGTGACTAGCCACCATGCTAACTTGGCTCACAGAGGAACGTATTGAAATGGCGCATGTACTTTGCAGGACGTTGCTATCAACCCCCAAACCCAGGTTGACGTTCTAGGCACTTTTACGTTCAGTTGTTTACCATTGTTTTCTGAACGAGTAGTCAACGCCGAATTCTAACTGACAGGTATACAGAATGAACCTCGTACCCCACAATTTGCGCACAGGAAGCTTAAGTTACAATGTTTTAATCCTTGCGGCCAAATCGACATGTAGGATTTCATTGCGTGCATGGAAATGGTCTGTCTTATCTGGCTGGACCGGGCCATGTTGTCACATGTCCGTGACGTCATAAGTGTGTGTAACTGACGCGCTGGGAACAACGTGGTCCTAACAATAGCACTACCATAACGAGGCTCAGGGGGCGCTTGCTACCACGGTCTTAACGGGAAGAAAAGACTAGTAATAGCGTAACATTTCATGCATGTCGTAATCTTTAACATAGGAGGTTGGAATGGGAACGGCTACCTCATCTCGTAAACAACTTTAACTGCAAAGTCCTGACAATCTTTGTTATGTTTGCCCATGTTATGCAATAGGTTCGTGAGACCGTTGATTTGTATGAGTAGTCAACGAACTATTGTTGAATACGGAGCCACGATAGTCGCAGTCTGTGACATGTTCAGTGTCTTCAGTGCTGACTGTCAATTATAGTTGACATTTCATTGTATGCTGGCGTCTCAGGGAAGTCGATAGCGAACTGCACTCAGGTGTCATGAGCGCGGTCGGATACAGGTCCGACGTCCGGGCTCGTCGCCTGCAAAAGTGAGGGACAGACTGATCACCTATTCCTCTCTGCTTTCAGGCCTATACAATGTGACGACTCTATCGCATCACATATATATGAGGAAACTTCTTCGTGACTGATTTGTATTTTTAAAGTAGTTTTCTTTGTGGATATATCCCTTGACAGAAATGATCAGTTCTACTAATCCCTTCAACACACTGCCAGCAGAATGTTTACAGCAAACGTGATTATGGTATGTACATATTTCGATAATCGCCGGTGCAACAGTGTCCGTGCACTGTCTTGATAATACTCTTGTGAAATCTATGGAAGATACATGTGGCACTATTGAAATGTAGCAATGTTGGAATGTAGTACTGATGAGATGTAGCACTCTTGGGAATGTAGCAGTGTTGGAATAGCACGGTTAGATTGTGGCACTGTTGGAATGTAGCACTGTTTGGAATGTGGCATTGTTTGGCATGCAAGTGTTGGACTGAGGCTCTATTGAAATCTAGCACTGTTTGCACGTAACACTGTTCGAATGTAGCACAGTTTGGCATGTAGCACTGTTGAAATTTAGCACTGTTGGATTGTAGTACTGCAAGATTGTTGCTCTGTTAGAATGTAGTTTTACTGCACTATTGTGCGATTGGAAGGTAGCACTGCTGGAATGTATCACTGATGGAATGTTACACTATAGAAATGTAACACTACTGGAATATATGACTGTTAGAATGCAGCAGTATTTAAATGTAGCACTCGTGGAAAAACATCACAGTACCTCAAGTACTCACCTCATACCACTCGTTGGCAACACCCGTTTCCCCAGTCAAAATGACACCAAGAAGAAGCCGATCAGCTCCTTTTTTCTGCCTCCGGAAGTCGATCAGAAACACGTTTCTCAAGTCCACCAGCAACTGGGTCAAATACTGCGGCTGGGATGGGTAAATCCACTTGAGGATCAACCCATTGAACCCCCAAAGACGTAGATTGTATGCGCAAGAGGTCACAAAGTTACGGTTGAGGTCACTGTTGGTAACTATGTTGCTGAAGGTAAAGCTGTTGGACTCGGCCAAGGTCAGAAATGTTCGCAAGCTTGGGTTGGTGACCTTATGGTCGTTAATGTTTATGTATTTAGGCAGGTACAAGTCTCGCTCGTGAGGGAATACGTCACTTCTGGTCACAGATTGAAAATGGTATCTCTGGATTTCCGCATGGTCGTAGTTGAGATCTGGTTGATAATAAACAATTATGTTTATCACACAGTCTCTTCGCTTCTGGACAATACAATCTGATTACTTTAATCATCATTATCACCACATGGGCATATGCTCCAATGGAGAATAAAGGGCGACAGAAAAAAAGATAACAATCACTTGCCATGTTGCTCAGCGTGGGCTACCATGGTTCACCATATCAAACGATCATCAGAATCTCCGATATGAGATTGTGTGCAATGTCCCATTATAATATGTATGAAACACGTGCGCAATGGCGATTTTCTCGCGACTTCCGTCAGTATTTCTAAGGTTTACATTCGCTGGATTTTGACCAAACAGACACACCGTGCAAGGCATCATAAATTTAGTTGCATATTATTTACACATCTGTCAACCACATCATTTTATCGGCTATTAGAGATGTTTGGGCAAGTTTATATACAGTAGGTTATCATTTCTGTCTGAACGACCAGCACTAATGGCATTAAAAAAAAAAACCTAGCTCAAGGCGATATACATCTAAATCACCTGCGGGTGTGTTTCCAACGCAGTATGGGGATTGCGAATTGCGTTCGGAAGCCCGTCTACCAGCGCTATCTCCAGCCACCAAGAGGACAACCCGCCGGTGATTCAGCAGGGCCTGGTAGAGGGTCTGGACGTCAAGCAACGCGTACATAAACCCAGGCTATAGACAACCACAATCAACGGAGCATGGACAAGAATGTCTGATGTGTAGTGATGCTGAGTCTTGACATCATACTTCATCCGCCGATGACTTTATCGGGGAATTTGAGGTGCTCTGTAGAGATGACTGCCCCATATAACTAATTCATCTCATTTAAAGGACCACCCAATGAAATTATTGTGGGTAAAATATGAAGTTTAAGTCCCCGCTAATCACTGGTATCATGAACGCTAATAGACTAAAATAGCTGGGGCATATAGAAAGAATGGAAGATAATAGGGAAACAAAACTCGCTTACACTCAGGAAATAAATTACCGTAGATGCCGAGGTAGACCAAGAAGACGGTGGAGAGATAATACATGTACAGACCTACAAGCACTTGGAATCAGCGACTGGCAAGAGAAGGTCAACCAGAGAGACGAATGGAGACGGATTGTATCTGCAGCAAAGAACCTCAATGGCTCGGAACGCTGAAGAAAAAGAAGAAGAAGAAGAAGAAGAAGAAGAAGAGAAGAGGAAGAAGAAGAAGAAGAAGAAGAAGAAGAAGAAGAAGAAGAAGAAGAAGAAGAAGAAGAAGAAGAAGAAGAAGAAGAAGAAGAAGAAGAAGAAGAAGAAAATATGAAGTACGATACGCCATTGTCTAGTCGCGACTGAAGTGATTTATATATATATATATATATATATATATATATATATATATATATATATATATATAGTACACACACACACACACAACACACACACACACACACACACACACACACACACACACACACATAAATGGACACTGAAAGATTCACTATATTCAAGGTAGCCCTTTGGAAGATTGAAAATGTACTGACAAATAAAACATGTCAATCGCAACGCGTATAAGTGTGTTGAAGTGCTACATAGAACCTGCACTTTTGAATGTATGTGAATCGTGGAAGCCTGAAGAAATCTAATATCAATGGAAATGTGGTTTCTGTAGGGAATGCAAAGAATATCACGGACAGTCAGAGAAACCAATGAGCCAATGAAATTATACTAAAAAAGAAAATGAAAACACTAAACTGACAAAAGAAATTATTCGTAGATATTCACAATTTTTGAACATGATATACGTAAACATTAATTGCAGAACATGGTGACACCTGAGGGGAAGAGAACAAACGAAAGGCAGATAAGTAAATACCTGGATGGCAATGAAACGTGTTATGATCGGGACAAGAACACTGAGCTGAACCACGACTCTGGTGATCGTTTGAGATGGCGAAACATGACCGCTCACGCTTTTCGGCATCGTACATGATGATGATAAAATCACACATTATATGATACATTATAACTAAAACACATTATATTACACATTATATCACACATTATATCTCATTAAATATCAAGAAAACCGTAACAATGGTGATATTAAAAAACAGGTGACACCCAAATGTGAAATAGAGATAGAATGGAAAATTCTTCACCAAGTGGATAGTTTAAATATCTAGGGACATTTATAACATAAAATGGAAGATGCACAACAGAGATCAGAAACAGAATAGGGCAAGCAAAGGCTACATTTCAGAAAATGAAGAATATCTTATGCAATAATTCACTATCATTGAATGTAAGAAAGAAAGTGATGAAGAGCTATATAAAACCTGTTTTGCTGTATGGCTGTGAATCTTGGAATATAAATGAACAAATCAGGAAGAGATTGGAAGCAACAGAGATGTGGTTCCTTAGACGAATGTTGCGAATTCCTTGGACTGCCAAAGGAACTAACAACGATTGCCTTAAAGAGGCCAATGAAACTAGAACACTATATACAACAATAAGAAAGAGACAAACAGCTGTTTTTGGTCATGTGATGAGAAGAGAGGCCATGGAGAACATCGTGACAACTGGAAAGATCGAGAGGAAGAGAGGCAGAAGCAGGCCACGAGAAATGATGTTGGGTGGATTGCGACAGTGGCATGGCAGAGCTGATCCAGAAAACCAGACCGACATCTGTGGAGAGCCATGAACGCCTACGCCAGTCTGCATTACCCTTGATGATGATATATCACACATTATATCTAACATTAAATGCGGGGAAGTCAATAAGTAAGTCACAAATGGATGTAGAAAAATATCTAAATATGATAACAACTCTAAACAAGTTAATTTGTATATATACTTTGTACTTTTATTTCTCAACATAATTTCCACCAACATTGATGCACTTATCCTATCGTTTTATCAGTCCTCCCAAACCGGCTGCATAGAACTGCGTGCTTTGTTTTCTAAACCACGTTTTCACTTCACATTCAACTTCTGCATCATTCGTGAAATGTCTCCCGTCAAGGTGGGTTGTCAGTGGGCCAAAAAGGTGGAAATCGCTAGGGGCTAAGTCGGGGCTAAGTAAGGTGGATGTTCCAGAACTTCCCACCTTAGTTGGTTAATTTTCTCCTGAGTTAATCGAGACGTATGTGGTCTGATATTGTCATGAAGAAACAATACTCCTCTAGTCAGCAGTCCTGGACGTTTTCTTCGAATTGCATCATAAAGCATCGATAGAACTTCACAGTACGATTCAGAATTCACATTGTCACCTTTCTTCTTGAAATTGGTTACAAGCACTCATTGACAATCCCAGAATACTGTCAGCATAACCTTCCCTGCTGATGGCGTAACCTTGAATTTTTTGGACACAAGGCGAAGAAGGATGTTTTCATTTCTTTGAAACACGCTTTGATTCTTCCAACGGAAAGTAGTTTTTAGATGTGGCAGTTGGACTTCGGAACCAACAACAATATATCCTGGCCTACCACAGGGATCACCATTATCTCCGGTACTGTTCAACGCCTACACAGTGAGAATCACCAGTGAGCAGATAACTGGACCTGGCAGGACATTGTCATATGCCGATGATGTTTTAGTGTATCGTCAGGGTAAGGATAGAGAGGAGGATGCTGTGGAACTACAAACCGAACTCAATCGCATAAGTACTTGGTGTGATGAA
The DNA here is from genome assembly GCA_014155875.1 of Cepaea nemoralis. Taxonomy (NCBI): domain Eukaryota; kingdom Metazoa; phylum Mollusca; class Gastropoda; order Stylommatophora; family Helicidae; genus Cepaea; species Cepaea nemoralis. The sequence goes on from JACEFZ010013730.1 coordinate 28,802, forward strand.
GCTGGGGCAATGGTCAACCCAACAAAGGCAACAGTGACTTGGTTCTCGTTGAATAATCATATTGTCAACAATCCAACACCAACTGTAATGCTGTGTTCAGAGACGGTGGAAAGAACGCAGGCAATGAATTACCTGGGGATACGGTTTGATCGAAGCCTTGCTTATAATGTGCACATAGACCAGGTGATAACAAATGCCAAGCGGGGCTTGGCAGCGATGCGGGTGATGGCGGCAGCAAACTGTGAGCAGCGCCATCTATGTCTTCTGTACGAGGGGCTGGTCATGTCTGTTTTGGAGTATGCAATGGCAATCCTGACTCTCAGCCATAAGCAGATAGAAAGGATGGCAAGGATACAGAATGAAGCTATGCGCATTATTCTTGGATGTACAAGAGATACAGCATGCAGGGCGATGCACTACCTTCTTGATTTTCCAACCATTGAAGAGAGAATGCAAGTTTGCAGGGCACGCGCCTACCTCAGAATTAACGCAAACACACAGCATCCACTGCATAGTGAAATTAGGAAGGTGAAGGGCAGCAGGTTAAAAAGAGGACGGTCGTGGATGGGTCAAGCCGAAGACATTCTTCAACAGGTGTGTTCACTTGAGGACTTAGAACCTGGCGAGGAGTGGGTGCAAGTGCCAACAGACTTCTGCACATCCTTTTCAGTTTGCATCCAACTAGATAGAAAATGCAGACAAGAAAATCCGGCTGCTGTGGAGGCTGAAGTACAAGCGTTGATTTTCGAGAATTCGCTAGACAGTGACGCGGTCATCTACACAGATGGGTCGGTCGTCCGACATGTGAGAAGCTCATGGGCCTTTACAGCTCGGGCCGGAGGGAGAATTGTGAAGGAGGACTCTGGTGCTTTCACTGAAACCACAAGTAGCCTGACCATGGAAGTCATGGCAGTAAGTAAAGCAATAACATGGCTCGAGACACAGACATTCACTAGGGCTTGTTTCCTTAGCGACTCAATGAACATGATCAAGAGGATAGAGGAGGGGTCGATCCGAAGAGAATGGTTGCTGCCTCTGGAGCGGTCTCGGCTGGCAAAGATTAGTTTCATCTTCGTGCCAGGTCATGCGGGAGTACAAGGAAATGAGCGGGCTGACAAGCTCGCAGGTGAGGCTACTGTGGAGGGCGGACGCGCCATGGACCAGGCTGACATTCTGAATGCTCTACGAGAAGTGAGACTTTTGCAAGAACCAAGTGATGACTGTGAATCTACAACAATGGCCAAACTGCGAGAGCAGCAAATTAAAAGAGGGGTGGCCAAACAAGAACACTACGCAGGAAGCCAAAGAAGATTGATAAACCAACACAGAACTGGCGTCGTTAGCCGCTACACGCTGCGGGATTTGCTGAGGAGGGGATCCAAGCACTTATGGACTGAATGGTCCGATGTGCAACGAGGATGATCTGTCGACTAACTAACTAACTAACTAACTAACTAACTAACTAACGCTTTGATTCGGACTGGTAGTGATGCACCCATGATTCGTCCCCAATAACAGTCCTGATCAGTATGTCTTCTCCTTCATCTTCGTATCGACAGAGATGATGCAAGGACAGGCCAAATTAGTTCATTTTGAGTTGCTCCTTCAATTTTCTGGGTACCCACCTTGAGCGCATAAAAAAAAAATTGCAATCGATCATGCATTATGCTGTTTGCTGAACCATGTGAGCACCCTACTGCAGACAGAGTCTGTCGTTACTCGCCTGTCACCTATAATCATCTCCTCCACCCGCTGCGCGGATGCTTCTGTTGCAATCTCAACAGGCGACCAGTTCAGATTTCATCAACAATTTTAGAACTTCCTTGAGAAAATTTTCTTCCTAGCTATGCGCCGCTTTACGGGACAAACATTTGTCAGCATAAACAGGAAGCATTCCTCATGAATGTCCTTTGCAGGCAGACCTTTTGTCCACAAAATACGCACAACAGCACGTTGCACTTTGGTTGTTTACTCTGTAAGTACAGTCGCCATTTTGTTTATGCGCTGCGCATGTACATGAGACACCTAGCGCCACCTGACGGACGGGAATATAAAGTTCGATGTTGCTGTCACCTAATGACACCTGTAGAAAACACCAACTACATTTACCTGCCATCCCTCAGAACTGTGTTACTTACTTATTGACTTGCCCTCGTATCACACACTACAACCCATTATATTACACATTATATCACACACTACATCAGGCAGTGTATCTATCTCACAGTCTATCTATCTCACTATACCACATATTATATTATACCTATCTATCTATCTATCTCACTATACCACATATTATATTATACCACATATTATATCCCACATTATTTCAAACATTATATCAGACATAATATCACACATTTACATAACTCATTCTTGTGACCGCCTTCCAGTGTTGGAAACCAGACACCCCCACAGCCTCATAAAAATTTTTATTTTTTCAAACAGTTACAAGACGCCTCTATAACATATAAGGGACGCAACCTCATAATAAATGTTATTTTTTCAAACAGTTAGTAGATACCGCTATAACACACTGGACACAACGTCATAAATGTTATTTTATTCAAACAGTTAAAGATACCTCTATAACACAAACGGGAGACAACCTCATAAAATGATTATATTTGTTCAAACAGTTACAAGATGCCGCTATATCACACAAGGGACACAATCTCCCACCTGTGCAGAAACTCGCATCAATCTGGTGAATGTTAAACCGAGCTGATCCCGCACGGAACTGTGAGTCCATATCAAAGTTGCAGAACACTCGAGGCAATCTGAACTGCCAGGGACCTGGCTCAATGACACGCACCCTGTCAATAGTACGTACACACATTTGAAACATTAGTTGCACATCCTTTACAGGAAGTCGCTGTCAACCAAAGCTTTATTTGGCTGTTTGTGATCTCTTGGCAAGTTTACGTTCAGTAGTTGCCATTCCTTTCTGAACGACATGCAACCATACCAATTTATAAAATCCTCAACGCAAATGCTGCCAAATCGCCCTCAGCTGTGTTTCGAACGCTGTATGCTGGTTACCGAACTGTGCCTGTACGTCCTTCGCCACGGAGCTTGGACACACATATTACTCGTCCTATATATCAACACAATCTTAACTATATACCAATCGTAGTAATGTTCCCAAACAAGCACTATACTTCGACGTGGTATGTTGCGAATATTTGGTTAAATAATAGGGGGATTAAAATGAAAACCTAATATTTTGTTGTTGTGTGGGTGAATATATTCTCAAAAGTAAAGTACACATCTAGCATTTTTCCCTACAGTTCAATACAAGTCCTTCAGCGCCGATAAAGAGCTTGGATTCCTGTAGAAAAAATCGACTCTGGTGTCACTACTTGGTGTGTCTGACCCGATCATGATCAGTCTGTCACAGAAGTCACGCCGTTGTAAAACTTCCTACTCCATTCATACATTTGCTGGACAGACAGGCATGCATCACCATACTGGACCTTTGTTAGCCGATGAATTTCTATAGATTTCACACCTTCACTGATTAGAAGGAAAAATAAACTGATAACAGGACGCTGCTCCACTTTAGTACATGTCAAAATTGAGGCGGTCATCGGTAAACTGCGTCACCGTATTTGTCTGCACAGTGATGTCACGTTCTCAACACTCTGGACATTCTTAACAACAATATTGGCAAGTTACAAGACAATGGCATGGTTATTGTAATTTCTGTCACAAGTTTAAGGTTTTCATTTGAAGTCATTCCTGTCTGGTGTACGTTTGTGTTCAAAGTGAATGAACGAAGAAAAAGAAATCATGACAAAGAGTTCCTAGGTTTTTTTGTGTGGCTAAGATAAATGTGTAAAAGACAGGGAAACGTTGCAAGCATCGCAATAATTGAAGGCACACGGAGGAATGAAAGACGAAGAGGAACCCCGTCATGCATTCATCAAAGGAACAGGCCTCAGCTACAGAGAACCATGACACTGTTAACCGTAACCTGAGCCACCTCTATCACAACCAAGGTTAGGGAAGCAGGTTGAAAAGGGTGGGCGGTGTTTTGTATGAAACAGAAATGGGAAAAGAATATTTTTTCTCCGAGAACGGACGGAGGAGAATTTGTCTTACTACATGAATAAAAAAAATAGGGGGGGGGGGGGGGGGGGGGGAAGGGGTGTGGTGGGTGAGATGTTGGATGGGGGGGGGGGGGGAATAGAACAACAATAGAAGGTTTTTCTCTTACAGCAATAAGAATCATAGAAGAATAGAAACATTTCGCTAACCGATTCACCCATCCATCATGTGCCATGCCGGTAAGCGTGGGCGGTCATGTTTTGCCATCTCACTCGATCACCGAGAGTCGTGGATCAGCTTCCGTGTTTCTGTCTCGACCATGCCACGTGGCCAAGCCATCCAGGTATTTACTTCTTGGTCTTCCCCTTGGTCTCTTCCCTTCGATCTTGCCAGTTGTCACCAAGTTCTCCAATTCATGTCTTCTCATAACATGCCCAAAAATGTTGACTGTCTATGTCTAATGTCTCTATTCAGTTTACGATCTTCATTTGTCTCTTGAAGGACTTGTTCATTGGTCTTTCTGGCTATCCATAGAATTCTTTGCATTTTCCTCTGAACCACATTTCCACAGCCATCAGCTGTTTTTCAGCTTGTCTGCTCATTGTCCACGCTTCACATCCATATAAAAGTACACGTTCCATGTAGCACTTAACACTCTTTTTCTCGTTTCAATTGACATCTTTTTATTGGTCAGTATGTTTTTCATTTTGTTAAAGGCTACCTTCGCAATGTCAGTTCTTGTTCTAATCGCTTCATGGCATCTCCCATCAGATGTTATGACTGTTCCGAGATAACTGTTTCACTTGTTTAAGAATAAACCAATTTACTTGTATTCAACAGCAGATTAATGGAACTTAAGGACGGAGCAGAAGATAAACTCAAGCTTGATATCATGAAGAAAGTAAGTAACGTAAAGTACCATTTTAACCGCATTGTGCATGTGGAGCTACACTCAGAAATTTAAAGACCTGTCGATATTCGGTCTGTGGTATAGTCATTGCCACACCTTACACACACACACACACACACACACACACACACACACACATATATATATATATATATATATATATATATATATATATATATATATATATATATATATCATAATCTATATGTGACCTGCCAGTTGGCATAGGCGTTCATGCATGTCTACAGATGTAAGTCTTTGGTGTTCTGATCAATCCTTCCTTCATGCCACCGTCACAGTCCATCCAGCAACATTTATCTCGGTCTGCGTCTGCCTCTTTTCCCTCTAATCTCTCCAGTCGTCACAATGTTTTCCAACATCTCTCTCTCTCCCAATCACGTGAATCAGTAATGCTGTTTATCTCTGTCTTATGGTTGTGTGTCATATTCTACCTTCTTTAGCCGCGTTCAGGCTGTTAGTTACTCAGGCAGTTCAAGATATTCGTAACATTCGCCTGAGAAATAACAACTCCATTGCTTCCTAGAGCTTCTTAATTATATGTTATGTTGTGGAAAAGTGAGTTTTCTCTCTTTCTAATGTGGAGGTCATTGTTTACCTTAAAGGGACGGCGATAGCTATTGAAAGGGCTAATAGAATAAAAAAAACAGAAGAATCTGACGTATTGGGGAAGTTTATCTGAAACCCGTTCCAATGGCTTTATTACAAAAGCATGAAAGAAACATTAACAGGTGTGGTAGAATTAAGCAAAGCATTCATTTTGAATGAATTATGCATCATGGGTTGGTCAGAAGAAGTCGCCGTAGGCATTGAGGCAAGCATCCAATTGCTTAGGTAGGAGGCGAATGCCGTCCGCAAAAAAAGATTGTGGTTGCTCAATGAACCAAGAGTTATACCCCGTTCATTACGTCTGCATCTGTGTGAAATCGTTGATCCTTGAGAGCTTTTTTTAGACGTCCGAACAAATGAAAATCACATGGCGACAAATCAGGACTATAGGCTGGATATTGCAGAATTTCACACTTCTTCCTTGCTAATTCTTCCTGCGCAATCTTTGCGACATGCGGACGAGTATTATCGTGCAACAAAATCACACCGCAGGAAAGCACGCCGGGTCATTTATTCTTGATGGTTATTTGCAGCTTGTCTAGTGTTTGCAAGTAGTGGGTAGAGTTGATGTTGACACCAGGTTCTTTAAAGTCGGCCAACAATAGCCCTTCATGGTAAAAAAAAAAATGCGCTCAGCATAACCTTACCAGCGGAAACCTGTAACTTGAATTGTTTGGCTTTTGGTGATCCAGCATGCTTCCATTGCATGCTCTCGCTTTTGTTGCTCGGCTTAAAGTGATGACACCATGATTCATCGCCTGCCACTATGCGGAAAAGAAACGCATCACCCTCCACTCTGTAACGCAGCAAGTGTTTCAACCACCATCCCATGCGTTCCTCTTTTTGGTGGTCGGTCAACAACCCACTGCGAACACACCTTCCGATATAGCAGTTTCTTACGAATGACCTTTTGAATTGTCTCAGTTGACACATCAAATTCTTTCGCTAGGGAACGTATGCTTCGACAATGGTTCATCCGTACCGCTGCATCAAATTTGGCGATGGTTTGTTTTTCTGTTACAACAACATGCGCTTGACCCGGCCGTCGAAGATTTGTCGTGAACTGACGTCCTTTCCGAAACATTCGTGCCCGGTCTGTCACTGATGTCTTCGACACACATTTGTTACCGTACGATGCCTGCATTCTTCGATGAATGTCCACTGGTCGATCCTTCAATTGAAAGAAACTGAATCACCGCTCTTTGAGCTTCTTTGGACTGATTTTGGATCAACCCGGCCATTTTCTCAACGGTCAGAAACGGAACCTATGCATCATGGGACTATAAGCACGTTCTCTTTTATTCATTGGTCAGTACTTATCACATGACTATGACATGATCATGTTCAATGTACGCAATTACGCGCGGTGCGGCACGAACTAATTTCAAATGAAAACCCCTTATACAAGGTGGGGGGGGGGGGGGGAGAGAGAGAAGAATGCAGAACATATCGCAGTAGACTTCCAATAACAGGAACGAATACAAGCACTTGATCTGCGATGCCTACCTGCCTGCCTGCCTGCCTTTCTGCCTGTCTGCCTGCCTGCCTATGAATGTAGGTATGTATATATGTATGTATGTGCGTGTGTGGGGGTGTGGACGTGTGTACTGTGCACGTGTGTGTATGTGTGTGTGTGTGTGTAGGTGGGTGGGTGGGTGGGTGGAATGGATGGATGGATGGATGGATGGATGGATGGATGGCTAGATAAATTTTATATCTTACGTTGTGTTTTCTGTCTCATCCAAAGATAAATCGATAATGTCCACGCCATGCGCGCTGTCAAAGGCGTCAGTTGTTGTATGCGCTACTTGGTTGCTAGAATGTTGGCTGTTTGGTGTCCACGCCCACAGAAGCAGCATGTGCGTTGATTGAGACCAGAAAGAGCATGGACATGTTAGTTTTGAATCACAGTAATAAGCAAAGTAGAAATAGTAGTAACATATAAAAAATAATAAACAAAACATTGTCCCGATGCAATTTCCTGCAATGGTTATATGATGTCATATGGCCAACACTTGTAGGTCTTAATGCACGGAGAAATAGGTGACCAGTGTTACCTCACTTTGCAGGCGATGAGGGGAGGCGTGGAACCCTCTTCCGCCCTCGCTCATCACATTATCAGGTGCTCAATAACGCCGGCTCCCCCACCAAATAATAGTTTATTCATTCATTCAGTAGCATGGCCTTTACAAAACCTCGCTCCAATAAAAGCCTTCCGGAAAACCTACTGTCACCGCCTCACTTTCATATAAGAGGGTGTGAACCAGCAAGGATACATTTAGTTGAATCACAGTAATAAGCAAAGTAGAAATAGTAGTAACATATAAAAAATATAAACAAAACATTGTCCCGATGCAATTTCCTGCAATGGTAACGCCGGCCTCCCCCACCAAATAATAGTTTATTCATTCATTCAGTAGCATGGCCTTTAGAAAACCTCGCTCCAATAAAAAGCCTTCCGGAAAAACCTACCGATCATAAGCAAGATGTCCCGCTTCCGATACACCCATCTGGAGATCATCCGCCACATCCTGCACCCATCTACCTCTTTGGCCTTCCTCTTCCTCTCTTCCCAGGCATATACCCCTCCATTATTGTTCTCTTCCAAACTTTCGTGACGTTTCAAGTGACCAAAATATTTCAATTTTCTTTGTTTTATCGTCTTTAATAGCCAACCTTCTTCAATATTCAGCTCTTGAAGTATGAATGCATTTGTTCTTTTCTTTACCCAAGATATTCTTAGAATCCGTCTGTAACATTTATATTCAAAGGCATTTATGCGCTGTTCATCTTGTTTAGTAAGTGTCCAGGTCTCACGGGCGTATGTTGCAATGGGAAAGATGCATGCTCTTAAAAATCTAATTTTTGTAGTTCTGTCTGTCCAACTCCATAATTTATTCAATTGTTTTAGTCTTTGAAGAGCAATAGATAGTCGTCGTTTAATGTCTTTCATTGTGTCAAGTTGTTGGTAATCAATGACCCTCGATTTTCAAAATTTTCCACCACCTCCAATTTTTCCTCATTAACGAAATGTCTTTCTCCATAGAAGTTTTATCTGTATGCATTATCTTTGTTTTTGCTATGTTAAGATATAAGTTGTGATTTTCACTAT
>JACEFZ010013730.1:42500-55000 GCA_014155875.1 Cepaea nemoralis
ATTATTTATATTATAACCTCCAACTAGTATTCCTGGCATCTCTTAGATCCCTCTCATTATTACTTCGCTATAAAGGGAGAAAACATCTCGTGACAAGACACACCCTTGTCGTACTCCTAGCTTTATCTGTTCGTAACTACCCTCTTTATTTCCCATTTTAATTGCTGCTACTTGGTTCCAGTAAATATTCTTTATTATTCTTAAATCTTTTCCATCAGTGTTTATATCTTCCAACATTTTAATCAGTTCATCATGTTTTACTTTATCAAATGCCTTGGTATAATCTATGAAGCACAAATATATGTCTCTCTGTTTCTCTATTGACCTTTCTATTAGTGTCCGTAATGTATAAATTGCATTGTTTGTGCCCTTTCCTTCCACAAATCCATACTGTTCTTCACTAATTTCCATTTTTATTTTCTTTTGGTTCTTCTCATTATGATTCTGAGTAGAAGCTTAGTGATATGGTTTATAAGGTTAATTGTACGAAAATCTTCACAATCAATTGCTCCTGGTCTTTTTGGTATAGCTATAAATACAGATTTCAGCATATCACTGGGTAAATATCCACTGCTGTAAATATCATTCAACATTTTGGTTAATATATCTACTCCAAATTCTCCCAATACTTCTAATTCTTCTATTGTGATTTCATCTGGCCCAGCTGTTTTTCCTTTCTTCATACGTTTCATAGCGTCAGCGACTTCTTCTTTCAGAATAGGTGGACCTTCTAAGTTACTATCTTCTGTTAATTCTTCCCTTTCTCCTTCATATAATTCTCTTATATACTCATTCCACCTCTTCATTATAGCATCTTCCTCTAATATTATCTTTCCTGTTTTTGATTTCAAACACCCTGTATTTATTCTTAATTTTCTTCATGTAAGCTCACTGATTTGTCTGTGCATATTTTTTGTATCTTTAATGGAATTTAATTCAATTTTTTTTTGCATTGCTCGTTTAACCAACTTTCTTTAGCCTTCCCACATTTATCTTTTATTTCTTTATTTATCTTAGCGTATTCTTGTTTGTCATTTTTACTCTGTTTTCTTTTGTCCATCAGTTTTAAGATATCTTCATTCATCCATTTTTTCTTAGCTATTCTGCCTCTCTCCGGTAATACTTCTTTGCTAGTTTGATGAATGGAGTCCCTTAACATTTCCCATTGTTCATCTATACTCTGTATTTTAGTTATTGCATTGTACCTATTTTTCACAGTCACTCTGTATTGTTCTTGCATTTCTTTATCTATTTTCAGAACCTCTTTATTAAGTCGCATGTTCTTAACCATTTTTTTCCCTCTCTTTAATCTTACTTTTATTTGTCCACATAGTGGTACATGATCACTATTACAGTCAGCACCAGGCATTGTCTTTACATTCATTAAAGCATTTCTAAATCTTTTATTAATTAGTATGTAGTCAATTTGGTTGCGTATTTTCTTATCAGGGCTTATCCATGTGTACAATCGTCTTTTATGGTGTTTAAACCATGTGTTTCCAATTATCATATCATTGATATTTGCCCATTCTATTAGCTTTTCCCCTCTTTCATTTCTTGTACCTAAACCATAATTCCCCACTACATCCTCCATTTTTCCCTTTCCTACTTTTGCATTAAAATCACCAAGTATTATCTTTATTTCTTGTGATCCAATTTGAGCTATCGCCATTTCTATTTCGTCGTAAAAGTGTTGTATTTCTTCATCACTACTGCTTGCTGTTGGTGCATATACTTGTATAATATTTATGTCTATTGGTTTGCCTTTGAATTTTTACCATAATAACTCTATCTGAAATACACCAGTATCCATTAATTGACTTGGCTGTTTTTTCGTCTAATATTATTCCTTACACCTTTTTCATGTGTATCCCCTCCAGAATAAATTATTGTGTGATTGTCAGCTATAATTTTGCCCGATCCCTTCCATCTCATCTCACTAACGCCTAGTATATTCATTTTCATGCTATCCATCTCTCTTAGAACATTGGTCAACTTTCCTAGCTCATTTAATGTCCTAACATTCCATGTTCCTACTCTAAATATATTTATTTTAGTTAAGATTTTGCCATCAGTAGCTGGATGACGGTCTGGTGTCACCTGTGGCTCATGACTGTCCCTACCGGACGAGGATGCCCTAAGACAGCCATTAACGTCCTTCACTAACTTTGATATATGTTTTGCCATGAAGTCTTGGGAAGATAATGTGGTGGTTTCCCCTTGCCTTCCACATTCACATGGTGGTCTTTTTACCTCTGCCTTTGACAGCCATTTCCGACTGTAAGGACAAGTGAGTGCCCTGCTCTGCTCAGCTGCAGAGTTATCCACTTATTCCGGTGGATACTCGGTCCCCAGAGCTGTGTTAGCCACACCGTAGTGTGTTTCCATCCTCTACCACGGGGAGGTGCAGTTGGGATTTTCCCTTCATAAAGTTATGGTCTCTGACCAAAACTCTCCAGTACTTTTAGAGGACTCATTGAATTGCTTAATTGATTGTTCGATGGGTTGGCTGTCTGATGTGTTGGCTGGTGGGTTGTTTTTCCTTGTTGACTTAATGAATGATTGGTTGGTTGATTGATTTGTTTGTTGATTGGGATGTTGGTTGATTAGCTTTTCGGCTGGACAAAAGATTAAGAACACTTTGGTGGACACCTTATACCCCAATATCAGTGTACGCCATGGGACTAACTTTACCGTCCACAAAGAAGTGGAGATAAGCAGTAGAGCTAAAAGCAAATCCTAACCAGCACTAACAGTCTGTTGAATATTCTTTACAGGGTGTAGCAGTCAGCTCTATAATGTTGTTTGACTGTATATGATTCCTGTGCAGCTTACGTTCAGTAGTTTGCCATTGCTTTCTGAACGACCGGCACATATATCATTGTATCGAAACAAACGCATGGCGGTCTGCTTTCAAATCGTCCGCAGCTGTGTTTCGAACGCGATATGCGCGTCCACCAGCATCTTTACAGTTCAGCTGTCTTTAACTAAACTTAGTTTATGTCTTCACACAACAATGACAACCTAATTCACTACAATTGTCCATTAAATCACACAAAGCCCAGAGTCGCTGGGGTGACTTCACGTCCTGCAAAAGATAATCATGTTTAGTTTGTTGGTTTAATATATCTTATTGAATCATCATGTGCCGTTACGATAAGCGCGGAAAGCCTTGTTTCGTCATCTTAAACAATTATCAGAGTCGGGGATCAGCTCTGTGTTTTAGTCCCGACCAGGATACGTGACCAAGTCATCTGGGTTATTACTTCTTAGCCTTCCCCGTGTTCTTTCCCCAACAATCTTGCCAGCTGTCACCAAGATCTCTAGTTTATTTATTCTCATAACGTGTCCAAAAATGTGACTGTCTACATCTAATTTATCTAATTAGTTTATAGTTTTTATTTGTTTCTTGTAGGACTTGCTCATTGGTTTTTTTTGTCTGCCCATTTTAATTGTTGCATTTCCCTCAAAAGTCACATTTCCCCTGCTATTTTTTTTTGTTGAAAAAAATAAACCTGGTCTGCCCATTGTCCAAGTCTCACACCCATGCAAAAGTATAGGTTTTATGTGGCACCACAACACTCTTTTTATAATCGTAATAACAATCTATTTATTAGTTAGTATGATTTCTATTTTCCAAAAGAAATTGTTTGCCATAGCAATTCTTGTTGTATTCTCTTCAAGGTACCTCTATTATGACTGTTCCGAGATAGTAATACAGTCATATCTTATCAATGCATCAAATGTCTAAACACAGTTTATAATTATTCCATTATATAATTTTCAGTCCGTTAAATCGTCGACAAATGTATTGATTTTCAGATTGCTTTGCATTGCCAAATAAATGCCCCGTATCGCGCAGACATAAAACTGGAGTTAAATAGAAAAGCAACGACTGTTGTTATTTTGATTTATATAGGAAATTCCATTGTATTGTTCAATATAGTGCGCTATTTTTAACCCACAGAACAACAAGCAAGCCTCATGCACTGTTTATTATTTTTATTACAAGTAAATATATTGTTAAAGCATTTCCTGAAACATAATGGACACAACTCGACATTGATGATTTGGCCGTAAATTCAACTGACAATGGTGGGGTTGGCGTTTATATTATAGTAAATAATTGTATGCATTCTGCCTGAATCGCCACGGACACAGGTTGTAGAAAACTTCAAAGCTGAAGGCAAAGCTTTAAAACGAGCAGTAAAAACATTGTCATCATCATGTGCTATGGCGAAATGCATGGATGGTCGTGGTTTGCCAACTCAAACCACTAGCAGTCTCGGAACAGGTTCTCTGTTGAATCATGAAATTACAAACATATGTAACGAAGGCAGACTGTCATTGCTTTCCTTTATGCCAATGGTCGTTAATTAGTTAGTTAGTCGAAGTTCCAACTTCACGACAACGGGTCGTCCCCATTATGCTCCATTCCCGTGCCAGCGAATATCACACAAAATGCTCCCCACTGTCCAATGTGAAAAGTGGAATAGACGGAGTCTCGGCAATCCAACAGCCCGCACAGGTACACAAGCGCATAATGCCGCCGTCAGAATGTCAACACAAAATTCATCCACGAATACCACAGTTCATCGTTGATGGACTCGAGTCACCAGAAAGACCTCACTGAACCGGGTTTTCTCACGTGGCTTGGTCTCTTACCGCAAGGCGACCCGCCGAAAGTGTCGCACAAAGCACGAACTCCACAGCTTCAGCGCCGACTCCCAGGAATCTCCCGAAAAATGCACTCGTGAACCGAAAGGGCAAAACAGTCAATTAAGCAACCGCCGGTAGCCATTGTTCCGAACATGCAGTTCACTGTACAGTGCAGATGTAAAAGCATTCCACGCAAATTTCACAGCTCATGGTATCGCCCACGCACTCACTCAGTAGCAGTGCGACGGAACCGTACTGGTCGGTGACTGCAGACATTGAATCCTTAATGAGATCCACTGAATGCTGTGGTGACCTTGAGACCACAAACAACAACTAGAACATACAACGAATAAACAACAACTAGCACATACAACTGAACAGAATAAACCAACAACTAGCACATACAACGGAACAGAATAAACCAACAACTAGCACATACAAAGGAACAGAATAAACCAACAACTAGCACATACAACGGAACAGAATAAACCAACAACTAGCACATACAACGGAACAGAATAAACCAACAACTAGCACATACAACGGAACAGAATAAACCAACAACTAGCACATACAACGGAACAGAATAAACCAACAACTAGCACATACAACGGAACAGAATAACCAACAACTAGCACATACAACGGAACAGAATAAACCAACAACTAGCACATACAACGGAACAGAATAAACCAACAACTAGCACATACAACGGAACAGAATAAACCAACAACTAGCACATACAAAGGAACAGAATAAACCAACAACTAGCACATACAACGGAACAGAATAAACCAACAACTAGCACATACAACGGAACAGAATAAACCAACAACTAGCACATACAACGGAACAGAATAAACCAACAACTAGCACATACAACGGAACAGAATAAACCAACAACTAGCACATACAACGGAACAGAATAAACCAACAACTAGCACATACAAAGGAACAGAATAAACCAACAACTAGCACATACAAAGGAACAGAATAAACCAACAACTAGCACATACAACGGAACAGAATAAACCAACAACTAGCACATACAAAGGAACAGAATAAACCAACAACTAGCACATACAAAGGAACAGAATAAACCAACAACTAGCACATACAACGGAACAGAATAAACCAACAACTAGCACATACAAAGGAACAGAATAAACCAACAACTAGCACATACAACGGAACAGAATAAACCAACAACTAGCACATACAAAGGAACAGAATAAACCAACAACTAGCACATACAAAGGAACAGAATAAACCAACAACTAGCACATACAACGGAACAGAATAAACCAACAACTAGCACATACAACGGAACAGAATAAACCAACAACTAGCACATACAACGGAACAGAATAAACCAACAACTAGCACATACAACGAAACAGAATAAACCAAATATTAAGAACTAGTGATTTTCACTTATTCGATCTCAATAAAAAAACATGTTAAGGTAACGTAAAGTGGAGAGTAGAAAAGAAGAAGTAACAAAGACATTTATTATCTGTTTAAGTCCCCGCTAATCACTGGTATCATGAAGGCTAATAGACTACAATGGCTGGGGCATATAGAAAGAATTGAAGATAATAGGGAAACAAAACTCGCTTACAATCAGGAAATAAATGACCTTAGACCCCGAGGTAGACCAAGAAGACGGTGGAGAGATAATATATATATATATATGTGTGTGTGTGTGTGTGTGTGTGTGTGTGTGTGTGTGTGTGTGTGTATGTACAGACCTACAAGCACTTGGAATCAATGACTGGCAAGAGAAGGTCAACCAGAGAGACCAATGAAGACGGATTGTATCTGCACCAAAGAACCTCAATGGCTCGGAACGCTGAAGAAGAAGAAGTTTCAGTTTTTAGTTTTTAGTTTTAGTCGTTGGATCAACATCACGGCACACGGTTTAACCCATAGGTGCTTCGTTTTCCTCCTAACTCAAACCTGAGTCTGGAGAAACTCAGCTCAATGCGCGAACTCCGTTGCATCGGCGAGGATCCTGAAATACTTTGGGTAGATTTTTAATTCGAAATTTTGCCCTGGCAGCGCCGTTAGGCTACCCTTTTCGATTTCCAACTGCCAAGGGATTTTTACGTGAGCAACAATACACACGGGGATCCGATCTCACTACCCAGAGACAATGGGAAATTGTATTACTGGAAGTCCAGGTGGATTCTTTAAATAAATCCCGGTCCTCACCGGGGCCTGAGCCCGGGACCTCCAGCACTCGAGGCGGACACCATACCTCGAGACCACTCAGCCCCCCAAGAAGAAGAAGAAGTTAAGGTAACGTAAAAGGTGTAAGTAAATGTAGCGTACGAAGCACTTTGCCAACGTTGATACAAACAAGAAACAGCGGATTGAAATATCAATATCACAAGTTCAAAAGTGATTCGTCACATCTTTGTGTTAGCAACAATTGTAGGGAATGCCATCATCAGGTTTCATGCCAATAATCGTGGGCTGTCATTGTTTCCCATCCCACACCATCACCAGTTATCAGTTATCAGTTGGGTTATCTTCATTGCACTCCGGACAGGTCCATAGGTGCTCAGATCCTCCCCCCAGCATAAGCATCAGCGTTCGGTGGATAATAGTGCCAGTTCTGTGTTGGTTAACGAGGCACCTCGTTTTCCCAATGTACCTCTCGTGTCTGGCCGTGTCAATTCTTACTCCCAAGTCTTTCATCCTGGACAGCGATGTGGATTCACTGACGTCAATGTCTTCTGTTCTCGACATGTCTTTAAGGACGTTAATAACAATGGCACGATCCATGGGCTGGCCATCTACAGGGACTGCAGAGCCAGCCAGTTTATCAGCAGTTTATCAGCTTGCTTCGCTTCGGAAGTCACGGGTGGAAAGCATATTCTGGATCTTTTCTCCGGGGCATGCTGGTGTGCTCGGGAATGAACAGGCAGACAGATTGGCTGTCTCTGCAAAACTTGGTGGAGTATTAATGCATGATAAGGCAGTCGTGTTTGCTGCCTTGTGGGAGCACGTGTACACCTCAGATGAGCAAATGGATCACCATGGTCTGGCAAGAATGCGACAGCGAGGAGTGACGAGGGGATCTGGCCGATGCTCGACGCTTAGAGGAAAGGCGAGACGCACATATAATCAGATTTCTACTGGTACTATTGGGGTTGGAACTCTTCGCTGGCTTCTGAGGATGGGGACGGAGCGCATATGGGAATGCCCCGAATGCTGTGATGTCGGTTCCTAAATCAATCAATCAATCAATCAGTCAATCAGCTCGTTCATTTCCCTCGACTGCCACATGTTCCGGGAGAAAGATGAAGGTGACTTTACGGACAGCAGACTTCCTCAGCGACTCAGTCCACTGTCTACGTACAGATGCAACTTCGACCTTCCGAATCATGCTCATTGAATCACTTAGTACACACACGTTGGTATAATGCTGTTCTTCTAGCCATAGGAAAGTCTGTGTTACTGCCATTACCTCCATCGTCATGCTGCTTGTGGGCATAGTGTGGGCACCACTGGATTCTTGGACGGTTCGGCCCGCTGAACGGGATGTAAATGCCCATGCACTTCTCTGCTTCTTTACAAGAAGCATCAGCATTCTTGGATCACATGTGCGTTCTTGTTTCAAATATTCTAACTGACCTGATAATACACGTATTAACCTCTGTCTTCAGCTTGCTACTTTTCGATTAATCTTGCCAGCTCTCACTAAATTTTCAAGCTTTTATCGGTTCGAAAGGTACTAAGAAATACATGACTATCTACGTCTAATTTCTCTTATTTATGGTTTTCATTTATTTCTTGGAGGAGTATTTCAAATAGTGTATTTAGTCCTTACATTGCGTTCTTTGCATCTTCATCTAAACACACTGCCAGTAGAAGTTTTTCTGCACTAATTGTCTGGAAACCCAAAAGAAGGCGGACCAACTTCCTTACGGTAAACATGTTTTGAGGTGTCAAATACCTGACACAATTTATCCCCTTTATTGAAGTCTTTGTTGCGACCGTTGGAAGCAAATTCTGGGACGCCCGTTGGAGGCAAATTATGGGACGCCCGTTAGAGTCACACTCTGTGACGACAGTTGGAGGAAAACTTTGTGAAGATCGTTAGAGGCAAACTCTGTGACGGACCATTGGAGGCAAAATCTGGGACGTCCGTTGAATTAAAACGCTGTGACGACCGTTGGAGGAACAGACTGTGACGACCGTTGGAGGAAAACTCTGTGACGACCGTTGGAGACAAAGTCTGGTTCAACCGTTGTAGACAATTTCTGGGACGACCGATGAAGACAAACTCTGGGACAACCACAGGAGCCAAACTCTGGGATGACAATTGGAGACAACTTTGGGACGGCCAATGGAGGGAAATTATAGGACGATCACAGGAGGCAAACTCTCGGATGACCATTGGAGACAACTCTGGGACGACCATTGGAAGGGAACTATGTTGCGACAGTTGAAGACAAACTTTTTTACTACCGGAGACAAACTCTGGAATGATAGTTAGAGTAAAACTCTGGGATGATAGTTGGAGACAAACTCTGGGACGACCATTGGAGGAAAACTCTGGGACGACCTGAAAGGCAAACTCTGGGACGACCATTAGAGACAAACTTGAGACGACCATTGGAGACAAACTTTAAAAGTTAACACGTTCCCTTACCTTCCCAGCGGTCCGAGGGTTCAGATTAGCATGGGCCTGGACTTTTAAAATTGACATAAGTCCCCATGTGGACCCATCCAAAAATGGGTACCAGGAAGTGTCTTCGGTAGTAAAGATGGTCGGTGTGATACTCACTACATGACCCACTCGGTGCCGATTGTTTTAGACACATTTTGGTCTAGCACCATATACCCAACACGTCTTAATTCAGGAACAGGAATCTTTACTTTTGTCTTTACTTACTAAAGGAATGTAAGTCGAATTCAATATTTGTTCTCTTGACAAAATATAAAAGAATATAAGTTGAATTCGACATCTGTTCTCTTGACTTAATATAAAAGAATATAGGTCGAATTCGAAATCTGTTCTCTTGACTTAATATAAACGAATGTAAGTCGAATTCGACATTTGTTCTCTTGACAAAATATAAAAGAATATAAGTTGAATTCGACATCTGTTCTGTTGACTTAATATAAAAGAATGTAGGTCGAATTCGAAATCTGTTCTTTTGACTTAATATAAACGAATGTAAGTCGAATTCGACATTTGTTCTCTTGACTTAATGTAAAAGAATATGTGTTGAATTCGACATTTGTTCTCACGACTTAATATAAAAGAATAAAAGTCGAATTAGACATCTGTTCTTCTGACTTAATATAACAGAATATAAGTCGAATTCGACATTTGTTTCATTGACTTAATATGAAAGAATGTAAGTCAAATTGGACATTTGTTCTCTTGGTCACAAAAGGAATGTAAGTCGAATTCGACATTTGTTCTCTTGACTTAATATAAAAGAATATAAGATGAATTCGACATTTGTTCTCACGACTTAATATAAAAGAATGTAAGTCGAATTCGACATCTGTTCTTCTGTCTTAAAATAAAATAATTTTAGTCGAATTCGAATTTTTTTTTCTCTTGACACAACATAAAAGAATTTACGTCTAATTCAGTTCTTTTTCCTCCTTGACTCAATATAAAAGAATGGAAGTGAACATGGAGGAGAGGATAAGATTACTCCGCCATAACCTTGATGGCCTTGGTAGCAGATTCAACCCCTTCCCCGTTTAGTTTGATTAAAATGTTGATTTCTTGTCCTTGATTTGGGGACGTACATTACAAGCACCTCAGAGGCCTGAGTGAGTTAGCCTGATGGCGAGGAACATTGCTAATAGGTAAAACTAATCCATAAGCAAAAATTAGTCCAGTGCACTCGCCATTTAGCAGCAGACACGAGTAGTTGTATTAGGTCGTATGTGAACTACACTTGCATGCAAAGCCAGCAAACTAACAAGAAAAAGAAAACATCAGAATCAAAGTCGAATTTGAATGTTTTCTCTTGACTTAATGTTTACTGCGAGCCTCGGTAGCATAGACATTAAATCAAGAGAAAACATTCGAATTCGACTTTGATTCTGTTGTTTACCAGTTCCGACGCTTCTTTGCCCCTTCCCTCTTCTCCCAACCCCGCTCATCTGTTCAAAACCCTATCGCGGTGCGGCTTAAAGAATTGATCTGGGTCTCCAGGTCAACCTAGCGTAACATGGTACCTGATATTGTTCTGGGAGGTAAAGGCCAGTTATGTAATACTGATGACGTGACTCAGTAGCTGCCTATTGGTCTTTGTATATATGAGTGGCACCTTGCAGTCTTGACAGACCTAAAGTATATGGATTGGAATTTGGCCAAAATTCCATCTCACAATGCCTGGGCAGAGCTTTAGAGAACATGTGGTGCCCAAACGACATGTTCCCTCTCTCGGCCTTGCCCTGTTTGATCCAGATGAATGGGTAACCTATACGTCTGGAACAAGGTAGGCTGCAGACGCTAGCGGCTCAGCGTCAAACCTCCGAGACCTCACCTCCACGAGCAGGAGGCGAGCGATGGCCAGACCCTAAACCCTTGGGACTTGACTTAGAGGCGTTCAGCCAAATCCCGCAGGTAAGGGTCGTATACGCGCCAGGACCACTGGGCACGTACAACTGTCAACCGCAAGTGTCTGGACCTGTGTAAGCGTGTACTACCGTCAGACTCTCCGCCTGACCCGTTTGGATCCCGCGACCCACGGAAATTGGCCTACCGGAGATATTGCTCGTCTTCTGCGATCAAATCGCCCCTCCTGTCACTATGCGGATCCCGCGACCAGCGAGAATTGGCCCGCCGGAGATATTGCTCATCTATTGCTAACAAATCTCCAATCTGCATGACTGAACAAGTAAAGAAACGATAAAAGTAGTGGTATTTCAATTGCGCTTGCGCTCCCACCTATGCTACATCCCTTCATGTGTCTTCACAAAGTCGGACTAGAGTCATGAGGCTAGCACAATTTACCTAATACATCTCAAGGTGCTGAAAAGGGTTCTTTAGTTTTCTCGTTTGTTCCCCCCCCCCCCCCCCCCCCCTCTCTCTATCTCTTTGCGACATTTTAAATAACAAAGTCTTCTCGTACGCTCTCTCTCTCTCTCTCTCTCTCTCTCTCTCTCTCTCTCTCTCTCTCTCTCTCTCTCTCTCTCTCTCTCTCTCTCTCTCTCTCTCTCATTAACCAAATACCTCTAAAGATGTGGAAAAGAATCCTTTACAAAGTTTACTGGGTCTAGATATCAGATACCTCACTGTCCTCCCCTTCTGTCTACAAATATTTAGCTTCCTCATTTCAGTGTGTATCCCTTGTACTTAAGGACAAGAAATAGCCGTGACCCTGTAACCCCTCCTCTATACTGATGCCAGTTTTAGATCTCACTGTGTATTGTAAAACAGTCGGCCTTTCCGGATCGAATTGGGACAAGGGATAAAATAAACACTATGTGCAAATATCGTCATCGCCCAGAGTATCATGTTATTCTATTGTCTGTCTACGTTCGTGTAAACTGGACACGATTGATAACGCCTAGATGTATCATCATCATCATCATCATTATCATCATCATCATCATCAGCTTCCACTGATAAGTCAAGTGTTGTGGGAAGAAATAGTTAAAGTTACATCGCTCGATGGTTGGCTCTGCATAGTGTCTTTCCGTGTGAATGTGCAATGCCTGCTGCAAATCATATTCTTCTCAGTCATCTTCCTGCTCTCGCATCGTTGATGTAGCACCAGTGCTGGTAACTGGTGTAGCATTCTGACGAGATGGCTGAATTTGACCCATGTACAGTTTATGTGGCACACTGTGTTGGT
>JACEFZ010013730.1:57500-59191 GCA_014155875.1 Cepaea nemoralis
CCGACCCGCCATCTATTATCATACGAATGTGTTTTTAAGATGTAAGAGAGGAGGGTTATCATCTGCAATATTACTTAAGAACTGAGGATTTGGTGTTCTTTCTGCTTGGTTGTGTTTCTTGGTGGGGTGGTTCAGTGATAGTATGGTTGGGGGGGGGGGGGGGGGTCACAGTGGCAATGTGGGATGTTTCAGTGGTAGTGTTTGGATGCTACAGTTATATTGTCGGATGTTCCAGGGGTATTTTGATGTGTCAGGGGTATTTTTGGATGTTACTATGGTATTGCAGTATGTTTTAGTTATATTGTAGTGTGTTACAGTGGTACAATGAAGGATGTCGGGTTTGGTAAGCGCCGCCCGACATTAGGCGCCAACATCCTGGTGTGAGAAAATGCAACCTAAAGACTAAATGTTATGGCAGGGCAGACCAGGCCCTAATGGTCTAGGATTGAAGCTTCAACAGGCGGACAGTTAGAGAATTGCTTTGCTGATACGGCAGCTCCTGCAGTTTGTCTTGTTCCAGATGTGTTGGTGTTACCTTTCCTCTGGAGTAACCTAGGCAGGCCGAGAGAGGGATCATGCTGCATGGGCAACACATGGTCTCTACAATTCACTCCAGGCCTTGTGTAATGGAGAGATAACCCCATTTTACAAACTATCGTCTGTCAAGACGGCAAGGTGCCAGTCAGTCAGTCAGTTGCAGTGGTTGTGAGAGTTGTGTCGGTTATTTTTGGATGTGTCATTGACAGAAGTGAAGTTGATGTCTGACTGTCATGTTGGGAAGGACTGTAGTGCTTGGTCGTGATGTAAAGCAGGTCTCCATCTCCTGTATACCGTATGTTTTGTATTTGTCATTTCCTAAAAGTCGCTTAAAAGTCGACAGGGTCAACTTCATTGCACCGGGTTTTTATCCTCTTTCCACAGCGCTGAAAGAGTCGCACAAACACGAACTCCGTAGCTCTAGCGACGACCCACAGGAGTCTCCGAAAAATTTCACTCGTGAACCAAAGGACGCGGTCCGGAATCGAACCCAAAACCTTCGGAGCCCGAGTCAAACGGCTTGACCACTTCGCCACGGAGATCTCCCTGTTTCCCCGGGGGTTTTACGTAGAACAAGCACCGTCAGGTACAGGCTGTTACATAATCTCCATGGAGTTGGGTGATGAGAATAATTATTAAAAGGCTTAAGTATACATGTATCATATAATTCTCCCATTCTTCTCATGTCAGGTTGTAAATCAAGAAAGACAGCAAACAAGACAACGCAATAGTGTTACCTTAAATAACATAATTATGTAAAGAATGTTGTGGGGGTATTGTTATTGTAGAATGATAATCATTCCCTCATTATTTGATATTATTCACATACGTACTATGACATCCTTAATAACGTCAAGGAAAGGTGTTAGAGCATAGCGTTGATACGATGATAGAAAATATACCAAAGTAGATACCAATATACTTCTTAGGAACAGAAAGAATATCCGCTGCCGAAGAAGAGACCAGATAGGCTCTAATTCTAAACTGCTCAAAGGTCCCAGAACAGATCTAATCTTCTGACAGTGTCAGGCGGAAATGAATATATATATATATCAGTATACAAAAATACACAAAATTTTCGGCGGGGTACTATCCCGATCCAAGCAAAACAAGGGGAAAAAGAGATTTCAAAATTGTGTAAAATAGAAGATCAC
>JACEFZ010013731.1:0-32732 GCA_014155875.1 Cepaea nemoralis
CCCAAACATTGGGAGACCTTTTTTTAAAAAAAATAAATTGGATTTTTGGTTTAAAACTGCAAGCGGTCCACGGCGGGGTTTGTGTCTTATTGTGCACAGAACAATTCGACTTTGCAACAGCCTTGTCCCACGAGAGCGATGAAATTGTACTAGATTAAGGATACTTCTTTTTCCTCCATGCACCTACCCCCGCGGGGAGCCACGGGGGGGATTCCCAGACCTTGAACATTCCCAATAGCGATTCCCTCCGCCATAGGTCCGTCGTCGGACCATTCGGGGAAAATAGCTGTCTAGGCCAGGTGAGGTAACAGATACATCAGACCGTGTAGACCAGACAAACAAGGCTTGATGATGAATGCCTTGAACCTACCCTGCAGATTCTGAATCTTTCTAGCTTCTAAACTTCCTACCTTCACCTATACCTACTTCTTTGAGTCTCTTGTATATAATACAGTTACACTTCATTGTTGTTTGACAAAACCAGAGTTGAGTCATATCGTCTGGATGGAGCCCTAGTGGTTAGCGTCCCTAGGTTGAGATGTTGAGAGGAAGCGGGGTCCAGAGACCGGAGGGGTTGTAGACTGAAAGCACCTATACCCACGCCCAGAACATACCCGCGTAATAGAATGAAGAAATGGATCCGCCTACCCCACGGACCTTACGACACCAAGCCTCATTGAAATAAATGCCAGCAATGTTTCTGTTATGCCACAGGTGGACGTCATAATATTAATCATATAACCATCGAGTGCTGGTTTATTAAAAAATATGGACTTGGCGCCAGATGCACAGCACGTTACATGAATAGGCGGTCTTCAAGTTTTCAATATCAGAAGGTCACAACAGCTGCCCAGTGGAGGGGAGATGGAGAGGTGGGGAAGGGGGTGGGGGGATTCGATAATAATAAAATCACATAGTCTATCACTTTCATTTCGGCTAGTGTACATAACTCATAAATAACATCACACTTCCAGATATTTTGTGTGTGTCGTGAATAGACCCTAGAAGTAAACTCGCAAATACTCTGTTGATTCAAACACATGGAAAACAGTGAATCACACACGGCGCGATGTTTAGGACATCGATATTTAACCTTTAACGTAAAATACACATTTATATCGGAGGTGATGACACTTGTATAGTCGACTTTACACTAACTTGTCAAAGCAGTTATGTGGTAATGCATGTCGACTGAATCGGCGAAATGAGTGTGCGAAATGAGTGGCCCTGGAGAGTAATGGTTATATGTGGGATATTGGATTGCATAATATTATTTATTCGAGCAAAGATATGAATATGCATATGGGTGTTTTATATGTGGCCTAGTGGCTGACGAAGAGTTTTATTAGCGATGTTGATAGGGAACTGCTCTGATGATGTCATAAGCACAAACAGACGTGCATTCGACGCCTGAGTTCGTCCACTGCTAAATGAAGGAAATCTGACCACCTATTAAGCTGCGTATTCGGGCCTAAAAAATATAACGGCCATATCACAACACAGATCCGTAACATAAAACTGCTTCCGGGAATTTTTTTTTTTTTTTAAATTTGCAGAAGCACTTCGGCAACATCATACGTCACTGTGGTTTGATTGGTTGGTTAGTGAATTCACTGGAAGGCCGGAGCCTGACATTGAAGACCGACGCGTTGGCACTCTGAGCGTCTGATCACTGAAACAAGGGCTTGCATCTGTCAGGGTGAGGATTTTCTAGAAACTTTCCTAAGGAGGCAGTGCCAAAGTGTCATCACCCAGGGACTGTTGCAGGGCTCTCATTATTCTTTATAAACTCAGGAACCAAGGAGTTGCAAGAACGGCACTGACACTTCAAAGATAGGATTATTGGGATGAAAGCAGGATGTCATTCTATGCAGCATATACGGACTAGCTAGGATTAGGCTGAGGTTGGTAATGTTTCCTTCGCGAATTTGAGTTATTTAATCATCAACAGATTACAATGCATTTGCCACAGGAGAGTCACAGCTGTTTAGAAAGAACACTCACTGGCATCTTGCCGTCTTGGCAGACTATAGTTGTACATATTGCAACTACAATAAAAGGCTTAGAACTACGAAGGTAAATTAATAAGTAAACCACAAATGGCTGTAGAAAAATAACTAAATATGATTGGAACTTGAAACCAGTTTTTTTTATACATACATTGTCCCCTTTATTTATCAACATAATGTCCACCAACATTGATGCACTTATCCCTTCGTTTTATCAGTCCTCCCAAACCCGCTGCACAGAAAAGCGTGCCATCCCACAGAACTGTGTGACTTACTTATTGACTATCCTTCGTAACTTTTTCTACCCAGACATGCACCGCTTTACGGGGCAGACATTTGTCAGCATAAACACTGCAAACCTACCTAAATGAGAGACATTTCGCTAATGACGCCGAAGTTGAATGTGAAGTGAAAACATGGTTTAGAAAACAGAGCACGATGGGAGGCTTTTGGGAGGACTGATAAAACGATGGGATATGTGCGTCAATGTTGATGGAAATTATGTTCAGAAATAAAGGGACGGTGTATGTATAAAAATAAACTGGATTCATGTTGTTATCATATTTAGTTATTTTTCTACAGCCATTTGTGGCGTCCTTATTGACTTCCCCTAGTACAATCCATGGTTGCATATCCTTTTACAGGACGTCGTAGTCAACCCCAGAATATTTATGATGTTTGTCATTTCTTGGCAAATTTACGTTCAGTAGTGTACTATTACTGCCAAACACCATCAGATGTGTTTCGAATGCGGTATGCAAAGCCTGGGATGAATTGTAGAGACTAAGTGTTGCCCATGCAGCATGATCCCTTTCTTAGCCTGTCTAGTTTACTCCAGACGAATGGTAATACCAAATTATCTGGAATAAGACAAGCTGTAGACGATGAAGGACCAGCAAAACAATGCTCTAAATGTTCGCCTTCCGGAGCTTCCATCCTAGAAGTAATACGGTTGTCAATGTTCATCACGAAAAGCCTGTAATTGCAGTAATTGTATCATTCTCCCCAGTAGAATTACACCTAGCAGTAGCAAGACTAGCAGTAGTAGTAGTAGTAGAAGGTGTAGAATCAGCAGTAATAGTATTTTTATAGTGTGTTTACATTTGTCTTTCCCAATATAAAATTCCATATCTCAGTAACCAAATGAATGAAAATGATGAGATTTAGCATATAACCTTATCATTATGTCCACCCAACAAAAAAATTTTGTTCTGGAGATTTCAAAGTTTGTTTATATGCGGTATATAATTTACGGGTCTGAGATGAAGTTCATAATTTTAAATGTATTACACAGTAGCCAGACAATCAGCGTTCAATGTTTAATATTCTGCGTGTATCACGGGGTTTGTCTTATGCCAAGAACCTAGCGTTGTTTAAACTGGGACTGTTCAGAGGTGTCTCAAAATGTGGGTTATTTCATGAAACCTGATTAATATGTTTTTTTTTTTTTTTTACACCTTACCACTTATCGCTAACATTGAAATGTGTGCATATGTTTCAATAGGATTGAATGCGAAATTGTGTATACCCTTCAAAGCATCGCTATGAAGTTGTACACATATTTGTGTATAGAAGCTGATCGCAGGAAACTGTTTTATACTATTACAAATTCCGAAAAAAGAACAGTGCATGCTTGGGTTTGAGTAGACGGTCATTTCGTCGATGGGTGCAAGAACCTGGAATTAAACCACCACGCAATAACCAAGCGGTAGGTAGAAAGGTTATTGTAGACAGCTTTGACAAAGATGTCATAAGGCGAGCTATTATAAAAATGCTTTAAAAAGTCGCTTAAGCGTCGACAGGGTCGACTTAATTGCACCGGGTTCTATCCCATATGGCTCGGTCTCTTTCCGCAGCGAGGAAAGCATCGCACAAAGCACGAACTCCGCAGCTCTAGTGAAGATCCACAGATGTCTCCGAAAAAATTTAACTAGTGAACCGA
This sequence comes from Cepaea nemoralis, assembly GCA_014155875.1. Classification (NCBI taxonomy): domain Eukaryota; kingdom Metazoa; phylum Mollusca; class Gastropoda; order Stylommatophora; family Helicidae; genus Cepaea; species Cepaea nemoralis. The sequence goes on from JACEFZ010013731.1 coordinate 3,952, forward strand.
AGGATGCGGCCCGGAATCGAACCCACAACCTTTGGAGCCCGAGACCTACTTCGCCACGGAGACTCCTAAAAGTATAAAAATTTTGGATTTTATATCCTGGATTATCCAGCATAATAAAAAATGCTGGATGCCATAGAAACAGTGACTGTAAGAAAGCTTAGGGATTGGCTTGAGAAAGAACAATAACATAGAGATATCCAAAACAACTTTGTGGAAAATTATAAGGATATTATCTTCACTTTTAGAAAGTACAAGGGCAGTAGAAATATTCTTTGCGAACAACCGCATTTAGGAGCCATGAGAAGTAGATACCTATGTGAAATAAGGAAATACGCAAAGAAAATTAAGGCATAGTGTGTTTGGATGAAATGTGGATCAATGCGCACCACACAAATGATAAGGAATGGCAATCAATGGATGGACAGATAAAGCGATATGTGCCCAGTTGTATAGGACAGCTTTTGGTCATGGCCCATGCTGGTAATACGCATAATGGCTTACAACAGAATGCTATGCTCGTGTTCGTATCAAAGCATACAAACAATAGGGATTATCATAATAAGATGAATGGCAATGTATTTAGAGATTGGCTCGAGAATACTGTGCTTCCATCGCTAGATAGACCGTCGTATCCAATTATGGACAATGCATGATATCTATTTTGTTGCCCAAGAAGACAAAATACCTACAGCATCGAGCACAAAGGGAGCATTAAAGATATGGCTCCGAATGGATAACATACCATTTCCAGAAAGGTATTTCTAGCTAGAATTGTTGTCCCTTGTAAAAGAGATACCAAAAAGCAAGAAATATCAAATCGACAAGTTGATAGAAGAGCATCGTCATGGGTGCTTAATACTTCCGCCGTACCATTCTCCTTTCAACCCTATAGAACTTGTGTGGGCTAAAATTAAAAGACAGGTGGCAGCTGACAATACTATATTCAAGTTGTCTGACGTCAAGATACTAATAAAGTCCGCGCTATTAAATATTGATAAAAGTTACTGGAAAAATGTGAGGACCATGTGTTGAAAGAGGAAGAGGACTAATGGAGAAAAGATGGATTGAATTTTATGCAACCGAGAGCAGTCATCAACCTTCTTGAATCGTCCGACACAGATTAAGGTCTGAGCAGATCGAAGACCTTAATCCACGTGCACACCAACTGGGATATTTTGCTACAAATATTCAGAAGAATTGCAGGCCCTAAACATTACAGCATCGGCATAAACAATACAACTTGTAAATGGCAACAGTTTGTATTCCACAGTGAGGACTTTTCAATTCCTTGATCCCTCAACGGTGACAAACAACTGACATTGAAAAAAAAACAAAAAGCTATAGACGCATGGAATACCAAACGAAGAGTAATATTGCGGTGAGAACTGACATATTCTGGCATAACAAGAATCGTGAGAAGAAACACGTTGTCAAATGAGAGGACAACACACGAATATACGAATCATCCTATAAACTTCAATGAAAAGAGGACCAACATCTTGACCGTTAAGAAGGAAGCCCACTACAGAGACATTCACAGCTATATTCGTCGTGCAAAACATGTAATAATGTTCCTTCTCAGCAGAGCAGACAATGCACCCACTTCCATACGAATCTGGATACGCCTTGTGTTTGTCATCCGAACTGTCGGGGGCAATGGCATACTGTAAAACAAGTTTGTTAGCGAGAAATAACTAGTTTTTCATCAAAAACATCAAAAAATGTCGCAGCTTTTCATGATTTCAGTTGCTTTTTGACCTATCAAAGACATATTCCTTGGGTGGGGGAAAATATAAGACGGCAGGAAAAATTTCATAACGATGCAACAGACAGTTTTCAAAATAATTGATCGTGAATGACGGCATTCATTTCTGGACATACTATAGTAATTGTTGCATAATAGAAATAAAAGAGGAATGGTAATACCAAATTATATGGAACTAGACAAGCTGTAGACGCTGAAGGATCAGCAAAGCAATGCGCTAACTGTTCGCCTGTCGGAGCTTCCATCCTAGAAGTAATACGATTGTCAATGTTCATCACGCAAAGCCTCTAATTGCAGTAATTGTATCATACACACCAGTAGAAATATAAGTAGCAGCAATAGTAGTAGTAGTTGTAGCAGCAGTAGTAGTAGAAGTAGTAGTAGTAGTAGTAGTAGTAGTAGTAGTAGTAGTAGTAGTAGTAGTAGTAGTAGTAGTAATAGTAGTAGTAGTAGTAGTAGTAGTAGTAGTAGCAGCAGTAGTAGTAGTAGTAGCAGCAGTAGTAGTAGTAGTAGTAGTAATAGTAGTAGAAGTAGTAGTAGTAGTAGTAGTAGTAGTAGTAGTAGTAGTAGTAGTAGTAGTAATAGTAGTAGTAGTAGTAGTAGTAGTAGTAGTAGTAGTAGTAGTAGTAGTAGTAGTAGTAGTAGTAGTAGTAGTAGTAGTAGTAGTAGTAGTAGTAGTAGTAGTAGTAGAAGTAGTAGTGAACGAAGGCCTGACTAACATTCTGCCCTTGTTAATGCTCCCTGTAACTGGTTATATCATCTCTTACATTTCTCATTATATTTTCGGCGTACAGGTTAAACAAATAGGGTGACAGCATACAGCCCTGACGGACTCCTTGCTTTATGTCAAACCAATCTGATGTCTCGCCATCTATTCTAACTGTCGCTTGTTGGTCTAGATAGAGCATTTTTATTAGTTGTACTACATGTGATGGAAAGCCCATATTCCTCATGATTTCCCAAAGTTTCTGATGTAGTACACAGTCAAATGCCTTTGAATAATCCACAAAACATGAGAATAGATTTACATTAAATTATCTGCACTTCTCTATTATTAAACGCATGTTGAATACGTGGTCTCTTGTTCCTCTTCCTTGTCTAAATCCAGCTTGAACCACGTTAATCTCTTCTTCTATTTTCTTACGAAGTCGTCGCATTATGACTTTTAGTAGAATTTTACTTGCATGACTGATCAGGGCAAGAGTTCTATAGTTGGTGCATAATTTCAGGTTGCCCTTTTTTGGTATTGGAATGAAGATAGTTCTCTTCCAATCTTTTGGCCATATACCATATTTCCAAATCTTTGTACATAATGCATGATATATGTGTATGCTTTCTTCTCCTCCCGCTTTAATTAGTTCAGCTGGTATCTCATCACATCCAGGTGATTTACAATTCTTCAGGTTCTTTATAGCCCAAGCAATTTCATCTAATGAGGGTTCAGGTTCTGTCTCTGCTGCTATTGGCTCATGTATCTCATTCATATCCTCATTGTCACTCATATCATACATTCCACTGCAGTACTCCTGCCATCTTTCTAGAATTTGTCTAGATTCTGTTAAGGTATTTCCCATCTTGTCACAGATAACATTCAATTGAGGTTGAACATTTCTTGTCAATAACTTCATTTCTTTCAATATTTCATAATCTCTTCCAGCCTTATGATATTGCTCTATTCTGGTACAGCAATATTGTATATATTGATTTTTGTCCTTTCTTGTGTTCTTTCTTATTTCTCGAGTTAAAATTTTATACTTAATCCTGCTGTTATTGGATTTATCTCCTTTCTGTTTCAGCTCCATTAGTTGTTTTATTAATTATAACGTGTCTGATGTAATCCATTGTTTAAGTTGCTTTTTCTTGGTCAGAATGAAATCTTTGGCTGCAGTTATCAAGATATCTCTAGCTTGTACTGCCAGTTCATCAGGTGTCATATCTTCTTGTACAGACATCAAGACACCAAAGCAATTCCTAACTTCTATGTTGTATGCATCCGGTATTTTTGTGAGATCAAAACTAAGTGGCCTTGGTCCTCGGGTAAGCTTTTTGAGTTTTAATTTCAGATCTGCTTCTAATAACTGATTATCTGTATCACAGTCTGCACTTCGTAGGGTTTTTGCAGATGTTATTCTTGATCTCCATCTTCTTTGTATTAAAATATAATCTATCTGATTTTTGGTAAAACTGTCTGGAGACTTCCATGTGAAGAGTCTTCTTGGATGTTGTTTAAAAAGCGTGTTGGCTATCGTTAACTCATTTTCTGTGCAAAATTCAATTAATTTGTCACCTGCATCATTTCTATTTCCTAATAAAAATTTTCCTACATCGTGTCTCTCATTTTCAACTCTTCCTGCGCCTACGTTTGCATTAAAATCTCCTATTATTATTGCTATATCATTATGATCAATCTTATTTAATGTGTCTTGTAGTGTGTTGTAAAAATCTTCAATTTCGTCCTTCTCTGCAGTTGAAGTAGGTGCATATATCTGTATGAGAGTTTTGTTGTTTGGACGATCTTTAAGTCTAATAGTGAGGATTATATCACTAACTGGATTATATCCCATTAAAGCTTATGCAGTTGTCTTATCTAAACAAAATGCCACTCCACTCTGGCTTCGACATCTCTACCAGAATAAATGAAAATACTTCCATTTTCAGTTGTAAAATGTCCCTTGCCGCTACAGCGATGTTCACTAATTCCTAAAATTTGAATGTTTAACCTCTCAATCTCATCACACACTACTTTAAGCTTTCCCTCATACAAACTTCTCACATTCTACGTTGCTATTCTCACTCTGTTTCTTAGTCTGACACAGGGGATTTCCTTGGTAACACAGTCAGGATTAACTCCGTCATCACGATTACTGGTACTGGTCCCTGTGTCACACTCTTCCCCAGTGTTATCTGATCTGCCTGGCCTGGGGGTCTCGCCACCAGATCTCTTTCTTATTATGTTATCTTTCATGGTTGTTATGGTTTCTTGGCAAGTTTTGCAGAAGGTATTTTGCCATTGCTTTCCTTCTGGGCAGTGACTGTACTAGTCGGTGGCCATAGCCATTGCCTCTACTGATGAGATCATCTGCCTAAAGCCGCAGAGTGCAAGACCATAACCAACAACAATCTGTCGGCTGCTCTCACACTCCATCCACCACCTGGTTCCATGGTTTCATGTAACCCTGATCGGGGGGCTAAACGGGTACTCCACCTTGCCCAAGGGTGTCCCGTAGACTAACGGAGGAAAGGAGGCGTCTTACATCTCCTTTGGTAGGGGATACCCCTACCTCGCTAACCGCACACACACACACACACACACACACACACGCGTATATATGTATATATATATATATATATATATATATATATATATATATATATATATATATATATATATATATATATATATAACAACGCATGTATATGAAGGCCTTGAAGAGATTAGAACAAGAATCGCCATGGCGAAGGTGGCCTTTTGCATACTGACCAATAAACAGATGTCATTTGCAACGAGAAAAAGAGTGTTGAAGTGCTACAAAAAAAACTGTAATATGTACGAGATATATAAAATAAGTAAAAGACACTTGTACACGTTCTTGGCGTGTTGTACACATGATGCTAGAGCCAGGGTTGTATCGACCATCGGCACTCGGTCAGTGATATTGTCAGAATCACGCCGCCAGCTTGTACTTTACAATGAATCTTTGTGTATTCATTTTAAACAGTTTGCCTGGAGCACCCAGATCAATTTCACAAATCCATCCCCGATCAGTCATGCTAGTAAAATTCTACTAAAAATCATAATGGGAAGACTTTGTAAGAAAATGGAAGACGAAATTAACGTGGTTCAAGCTGGATTTAAACAAGGAAGAGGAACAAGAGATCACATTCTCAACATGCGTTTAATAATAGAGAAGTGCAGAGAATTTAATGTAAACCTATTCTCCTGTTTTGCGGATTATTTAGAGGCATTTGACTGTGTACAACATCAGAAGCTTTGGGAAATCATGAGGAATATGGGCTTTTCATCACATGTAATACAACTCATAAGAATGCTCTATCTAGACCAGTGGTTCCCTAGCTTTTCAATAAGATGGCCATATCTACTATTTTCGGTAGTTAAGCGGGCCACAACATTATAAAATTATAAAAATCGTGCAATATCATTCTTATCTTTCTTAACTTTTGTCAACAAAATTCTAAATCTTTAAAGGCAGTCAGTGTCAGTACTACACTGTGGTCATTTTTTTCGGTTTAAAATCAAAGGTTCATTTAACAATAAATGTTTAATCAGTCTCGAAAATCGCTATTAATGTAATTAATTTACAATTGTAACTGTTCTTCAGTATCAGTTACTTAAGTTAAGATGCCAGTTTATCAATGTCTGGGCACAAATCTGTCGTGCCCAGTCATAAGCGTAGCTAGGTTACTGTCGGTGAGTCTGAATCTTTTTTTTTATAACAGCCATTGCGAAAAATGACTGCTCGCATCTGCAAGTCGAACCAAAACGACAAATGTATCTCTGGGGGAATGAACGCAAGTGTTCAAATTGTTCGGCAGACAATAGTCGCCAGAATAAAATCGTATGAATCAGCTGAAGGTTGCAATCTGAACAGGCGCATTCGATAATATCTTAACATAACAACCACGAGCAGAGTTAATTATCGCACGCTGAAGGGGCGCTCGGAGTGAATTTGTTGATATTATTAAAATATATTATTTTAAATAACGAGGCCTCGCGTGCCACTTACTAACAGCTGGCGGGCCACAAGTGGCCCGCGGGCCGTGGTTTGGGAACCTCTGATCTAGACCAACAAGCAGCGGTTAGAATAAATGGCAAGACATAAAATGGTATGACATCAAGTAAGGAGTTCGTCAGAGATGTACGCTGTCCCCCTATTTATTTAACCTGTACGCCGAAAATATAATGAGAAATATAAGAGATGATATAAACAGGGAGAGCTATATGATCCATAAATATCGGTGGTCATGACATACCAGAGATTCGGTATGCTGATGATACAGTATTGCTATCCACAACACAGAATGGTATAGAAAACCTAATAGCCTTAACCCAGTTGAATAGTGAAAATCACAACTTATATCTTAACATAGCAAAAACTAAGATAATGCATACCGATAAAACTAACATGGAGAAAGAAATATATAAATGAGGAAAATTTGGAGGTGGTTGACAATTTTGATTATCTTGCGTCATTCATTACCAACAACGGTGACACAATGAAAGAAATAAACTACGTATATCAATTGCTCTTCAGAGACTAGAACAACTGAATCAATTATGGAGTGGGACAGAAAGAACTACAAAAATTAGATTTTTAAGAGCATGTATTTTTCCCATTGCAACATACGCCTGTGAGACCTGGACACTTACTAAACAAGCTGAACAGCGCATAAATGCCTTAGAATATAAATGTTATAGACGACTTCTAAGAATATCTTGGGTAAAGAAAAGAACAAATGCATCCATACTTCAAGACCTAAGTGTTGAAGAAGGCTGGCTATTACAGACGATAAAACAAAGAAAATTGAAATATTTTAGTCACTTGAAACGTCACGAAAGTTTGGAGAGAACTATAATGGAGGGGCATATGCCTGGGAAGACAGGAAGAGTAAGGCCAAAGAAAAGATGGGTGCAGGATGTGGTGAATGATCTCCAGATGCATGTATCGGATGCGGGACATCTTGCTTATGATCGAGAGGTTTTCCGGAAGGTTGTTATGGGAGCGAGGTTCTGCAAAGGACATGCAAAGGAATGAAAGAATCCCCTTTGCAGAATCGAACATATGTCCAACGGACAGGTAGGCGAGGGTCTTGCCACTACACTGCCGCGGCTCCCCACGGTAAGTAGTGAGGTAATGTATTGCGAGCACAATACGATTCCGAAATTTTGTTTACAATAATACTCGTATAATGCCGTTAAATTGTAATTGTAATATAAGTAACTGATTTTGCGTGGAAACAATACATGTTAATATGCGTGAATGGATGTGCTTCCACAATCGCAATTATTACAGCAAAACACATAAATTATAACTAAATAACTCACTGTCAGAGAGTTATCACACGGCAAGTAGGTCAAGAAAGCTCGTTCTTTCTGTAGTCCACTGGGACAAATACACAATCAGTAAGCGGTAGTGCAGCCGTAAAGACAAGTCTAAGGAACTCACACGAAACAGCGGACGATGCTTACGCGTGATTAAATCCCATGATTAACGCGCCGGCCGCGGAGCCGGCAAAGTTCTGCTGTTTGTGATTCTCAAGTCTTTCGCTTGCCTGCTGCTTGATATTCCACCCTCCTCATCCGTAGCGGATAATTTCCCTTCTTCGTCTCTTGTTTACTTTCAATGTAGGTTCCCTGTACTCTCTCAAATGTTTGGCTTTAATACGAAACAGATGCCTTAATAATTAGCTGTTGTAATTATCTCAGCTTGTTTATGTTGTCAAATCAGTCTATGTGACGCTTGGTAAGCCGCGGTGGAGCAGTGGCCTGCATGTTTACCTATTCAAATTCTTCTCGAGGTTGGGATTTAAACAGACATTGACCTGGGCTTCGAGGTTGACGTAGACAAAATGAGTACCAGGTCATATTCGGAGAAGTAAAGGTGATTGTCGTAACATTGCCTACATTACCCCTTGTGTACCTATTGGTGTGAACTAGTATAGTTCTAGCACCATTTACCAAATACAGCTCATGACTTGGAAAAGAGCCCTGTAATTAACTTTTGCTTGCAGCCCAATGTGCCTCATGGCGTGAACATGGGTTATTTACCTTTCCTATTTAACTTTTCGGCTCCGTGGCGAAGACGTTACGGACGTATTTCGTAATCCCGCATAACCACTTCCGAAACGCAGTTGTGGTGGCGGTGGAGCGGCTGGGCGAGTGGCTAAAATGTCGGCCGGATTCTCCTTCTGGAGACTGTGGTTCGAACCATCGATAAGGTGTGAAGTTTGTTTGTTTTTTTACCTTTTCCTTTCTTCTGTCAGGGTAAAAAGGAAACTCTAACCTGCACAGTTCGCGGCGATGGCGCTAGCCAAGCGGTCTTAATTCCTCAGGTTCAAGACCCCCCCCCCCCCCACACTTTTTCCCCCTGCCATACACCGGAATGTACTATATTGGCAGTAAATGATAGTTTTGTATGGGTGCCGGTCGTTCGGAAATCAATGGCAAACTATTGAATGCAAACTTGCTCAGGATCACGAACAGCAAACAACTTCTGGGGTTTTCTGCTACGTCTTGTAAAGGACATGCAACTAACTTTAACTAAACTCTTACTTCAAGTTGCTTATTCCTAAGCTCAATATCGGATTCAATGGTGAGTAATTATTGATCATAGTATTTGACAACCCATTGCTTCACTATCATCATATGCCATGACGATAAGCGTGTGCGATCATGCTTAACCATCTCACACATTCTTGTCTCGACATGGCCACGTGGCCAAGATATGCAGATATTTACTTCACTCCTCTTGTTATTCTTTCCACAATCATGCCAGTTGTCAGCAAGTTCTCTAGTTTCTTTCTTCTCACAGTGTGCCCAAATATCTTTAATGTCTGCGACAATTTTTTTTCTTCAAATCGGTCTACGGTTTTCATTTGCTTCTTGTAGGACTTGCTCATTGTGTTTATCGTCTTTTCATTGTATTTTTTGCATTTTCCTCAGAAACCACATTATAATGTAATTGTATGTTGTTGTTTTTTCAGCTTGTCCACTCATTGTCCACGTTTCACATCCATAGAAAAGTACGTTGTTTCTAATCGACATATAACTAAACACTCTACAAATTTTCAACACAGATTAACAGAAGTGACTTGGCGACAGATCAAAATGGAATCGGAGTCATATCAGTTAATCTGATCCTCCTGATTTTTCGTACTCCTTTCCTACGTCAGTATGATTGAATTCATAAAAATCAACCGTCGATCTGAGTTAGTTGGAATCTTCGTAGACAGTTGGTTAGTTAGCTAGTTAGTCGCGGTTCCAACTTCCCTGCAACGGGTTGTCCCTATGTTTTTACCGTTCCTGTGCCAGTGAATAAAATGCTCCTCACAAAATGCTCCTCACAAAATGCTCCTCACTGCCTAATGTGAAAAGTAGAACAGACAGGAGTCTCGGCAAGCCAACAGCCCGCATATGTACACTGTGCATAATGCCGCCGCCAGAATGCCATCACAAAAGTTCTCCACAAAAAAATACAGTTCATCGTCGATAGAATCAGCAGTCACCAGAAAGACTTCATTGACCCGGGTTTTATCCCACATGGCTCGGTCTCTTTCCGCAGGGCGACCCGACGAAAGTGCCACACAAAGCAGGAACTACTTAGCTCCAGCGACGACTCACAGGAGTCTCCTGAAAAAATGCACTCATGAACCGAAAAGGCAAACCAGTCAATTCAGCGACAGCCGGCCATTGTTCCGAACATGTAGTTCACTGTGCAAACAACAGCGGACAGATGTAAAAGCATTCCACACGAAATCTCACTGCTCACAGTGTCGAGCCAACGCACTCACTCAGTAGCAGGGCGACGGAACCATGTATTACCAGTCCAACATGATGAAAATGCGAATGCAAACCAGTAGCCACAAGCATAAACAAGCGAGAGGACATAACGGTTCAATGCCTAACCGCCTATGTTGGGAGACCGGACGTCTATATTCGGAAATTTGTTTTCAAATGGAATGGGTGTAATTCACAATAATCGTAGTTTTCTCTGTTTTGCATATGTTGGACGCTCTTGCAACCAATGTTTAGCTGTCATTTTACCAGTCGAAGAGTTACATATATCATCATCTCCTATCTTTAAGTTATTGCACATGCCGTATGTCAGCCTGTTGTGTCCTGTGCAGTCTGAAGATTGCCAATTGTTCCCTTCGGTGAATTTACTAATATTCTTCATCTTTCTGGTATCCTAGATGCTCTAATTACCACTTAGTTCTGTCATTGCTTCTTACAAATCTCTTTCCCCCATTGCTGTTTCGGCAATCAAATCAACTTGATTTTGTGTATTTTGATAGAGATGTTTGTGCTTCTTAAAGTGGCGCTAACTAAACTAAAACTTAATCAATTGGCATTACGGGGATATTAATTGCATAATTAACGATACGGGGCAGTAGACTGGATAAAGTCGGTGTGTTCATGACACCCCGTTTGTTCATGTTCATATTATTGACCACGCTATTTTCAGAGCTATGTTTACTGCTTAAGAATAAAATGCATTGCGTGCACAAAACAAGTGGTGAAATTGACCAGAAACAATCATCATTGATCGGATTTAACTTCGCAATGTTAGGAAATCCCAATCAATCTGATGGAATGGTGTGAAACAACACACAGCCGAGCGTTAGCTAATTAAAGTAAAGCGCCCTTTTAAACACTTTGAGGTGTATTTGGCATAGGGTAGTGAATGGCACCTTGCCGTCTTGGCAGACGAAAGTAAGTGGAATGGAATTAGGCCAGAATTCCATCGCTCAATGCCTGGGCGTGGGTTCAGAGACCATGTGTTGCCCATGCATCATGTTCCATCTCTCGGCCTTGCCTTGTTTGCTCTAGAGGAAAGGATAACAATTTCGTCTGGAACAAGGTAGGCTGCAGATGCTCAGCATCAAACGTCCAAGAGCAGGAGGTGAGTGGCGGCCAGGCACTCACATCCGAGGGATTTGGCTTAGAGACGTTCAGCCATTTCCCTCAGCTGGCATAGTGTAGTAAGAAAGTAAATAAAGGTCACTTTCACACTTCTTAAAGCGCATTGGGCCGGTCTCCGTGACGTAGAGTTTTACAGACGCGGTTCGTAATCCAGTATACCCACGTTCGAAACACATCTGCGCGCGATTTGGCAGCAATTCACATTGCGCTGGTGGTTTTCCACGACATGGTTTGGGTGCCGGCCGTTCATAAAGCAACAGCAAACTATTGAACATAAACTTGTCAAGACATCAACAACAGCAAACATTGCTTGTAAACGTCTTGTAAAGGATATTCAACTAACTAAAGCGAATTGGTCATTTGTTGCTAGACACATATTATTACAGACAAAATCGCACTCATGAACGATGTGATCAGTAGCGTGATTGTGGCCTTTACTTCCCAAGACATGTCATGGTACCCATGTTAGATTGGGTATATGGTGCTACTCTAGCCCCATATTTTATTCACTAACAGACACTTGAAGAATGGTGTGGTCAACATAACCATTGTGGGCTTTATTTTCCAGGACACTTCCTAGCACCCATTAGACCGGTGAGCCAAGATCAAGTTTTACCTCATATATTTTTACGGCTCCGTATAAACCGCTTAACTGATTCACTGCCAAACAAAAACGTGGGTTTGGACCAAACAAAAATGCATGGCAGAAAATGGAAAGTAGGATGTCTCACAATAATGATGTACAAATAGTTGAAATTTTACCAGATATATTGTATTCTATATCAAATTAAAGAAAATTGCACAAGGAACATGACAGTGGTAATAATTATGTGAGATATTTGAAAAATTATAACAATATTGATATGTTTTGTAACAACAATTTTAAAAAAAGGTGAAAATTATTAAAAATTGCCATTGACCAAGGCGTTATTTCTTAGCCTTTGAAAATAACCCTGGTAGATTTACTGAATAATGATAAACGCACCACTTTTCTTCACCAATATCACAAGAACTGCTCTATAACACCAATAAAACACAATTAAAACATCATATTTGATGTTGGTATCAACAGCACCAAAGAAGATTTTGTCATGGAGGAGTCCTGATCATAAGATCAGAAATCAGATTGATTGCATTCTCATCAACAGAAGATTGTGTAATGCCTTAAAAGTCGTAAAAACTATACCAAGCGCAGACTGCTACAGCGACCATAGTTAATCTTAAGTAATTTACATATAAAATTAAAGAAAGACAAATATACACCCAGAAATGCAAAATTGGATCTACAGGCACTGAAGAGTGAGGAGATAAAAGATAAATTCAACGTAGAGGTAAAGAACAGATTCGATGCATTGCCGGATATGGAAATATTATTTTTGCAAAGAGTTAGGAAGAAAATACAACCCGAAATAGGAAAAGAACAATGGAGGTTTGTAGAAGGCAAGAGTACCGTATATTTTTGCTTTATTGACTACACAAAGACTTTCGATAAAGTGAGAGATGTCGACATGATAAAGATGCTTGAAGATCTACAAATTGATGGAAAAAACCTTAGACTTGTAAAACATATATATTGGAAACAAAAAGCTGCCATCAGAATTGATAATGATGGAGGTCAATATCAGCCTATTAAAAGAGGTGTGAGACAGTGTGACATTACAGAATTCATCATGTTACAGTGCGTCAACTAATGCACACCAGCCAGAGAAAATATTGCACTTGAACGCACGAGAAAAACACCATACGCCACACTTGACACTCGAGATGGACACTTGTCAGCTTATATTTAGACTTAATAGCGTCCTCACTACATATAACCATTGGAGGAGATCAGTCACGTGACTTTTAATTCGACCCGTCACTAGCGTCCAACTTTTGAATTGCGCATTCTTCCATACAAGAACCAGGCGGACAAGTCAGGTCGCTGACAGTGGCCAAATATTCCTATAGTGCATTCACATGTGTTTGCCTCAATATAAACATCCATATCTCAGTAAGCAACTGAGGGAAAATTATGAGATTTAGTATATAACCTTATCATTATGTCCACCCAAAAACATTTTTTTTGTTCTGGAGATCTTACAGCAGATTTCAAAGTTTATTTATATGCGGTATATAATTTACGGGTCTGAGATGAAATTCATAATTTTAAATGTATTACAGCGTAGCCAGACAATCAGCGCTCAATGTTGAATATTGTACGTTTTTTCACGGGATTGGCCTTATGCCAACTCCCCGCGTCGTTTAAACTAGAACTATTCAGAGGTGTCTCAAAATGTATGTTATTTCATGAAACCTGATTAATATGTTTTGGTTTTTTTAAAATCTTACTCTTTTCGCTAACATTGAAATGTGTGAATATTTTTCAATGGGACCGAATGCGAAATTATACACTTCCAAGAATCGCTATAAAGTTAAACACATATTTTTTTCAAGAAGTTGATCGCAGGAAACTGTTTTATACTATTACAAATTCCGAAAAAAGAACAGTGCATGCATTGGGTTTGAGTAAACGGTCATTTCGTCGATGGGTGCAAGAATCTGAAATTAAACCACCACGCAATAACCAAACGGTAGGTAGAAAGATTATTTTAGACATCTTTGACAAAGATGTCACAAGGCGAGCTATTATAAAAATGCTATAAAAAAATCGCTTAAAATTCGACAGAGTCGACTTCATTGCACCGGGTTATATCCCATATGGCTCGGTCTCTTTCCGCAGCGCGGAAAGCATCGCACAAAGCACGAACTCTTCAGCTCTAGCGACACCCACAGAAGTCTCCGAAACATTTACCTTGTGAACAGAAGGATGCTGCCCGGAATCGAACCCACAACCTTTGGAGCCCGAGGTAAAAAGGCTTGAACACTTCGCAACGGAGACTCCTACAATTATAAAAATTTTGGATTTTATATCCAGGATTATCCAGCATTATACAAATGCTGGATGCCAAAGAAACAGTGACTGTAAGAAAACTTAGGGTTTAGTTGAGAAAGAACAATAACATAGAGCTATCCAAAACAACTTTGTGGAAAATTATAATGACATTATCTTCAATTTTTGAAAGTACAAGGGCGGTAGAAATATTCTTTGCGAGCAATGAATACCAAGCCTGTAGGGCGGTACATCAGTTGTGGCATGCAGTATTGTCACTATCTGTTAGACCAAGCTGGTAGGGTGGTACATCAGTTGTGGCATGCAGTATTGTCACTATCTCTTAGACCAAGCCTGTAGGGCGGTACATCAGTTGTGGCATGCAGTATTGCCACTATCTGTTTGACCAAGCTGGTAGGGCGGTACATCAGTTGTGGCATGCAGTATTGTCACTATCTGTTAGACCAAGCTGGTAGGGAAGTACATCAGTTGTGGCATGCAGTATTGTCACTATCTGTTAGACCAAGCCTGTACGGCGGTACATCAGTTGGTGCATGCAGTATTGTCACTATCTGTTAGACCAAGCTGGTAGGGCGGTACATCAGTTGTGGCATGCAGTATTGTCACTATCTGTTAGACCAAGCTGGTAGGGTGGTACATCAGTTGTGGCATGCAGTATTGTCACTATCTCTTAGACCAAGCCTGTAGGGCGGTACATCAGTTGTGGCATGCAGTATTGCCACTATCTGTTTGACCAAGCTGGTAGGGCGGTACATCAGTTGTGGCATGCAGTATTGTCACTATCTGTTAGACCAAGCTGGTAGGGCGGTACATCAGTTGTGGCATGCAGTATTGTCACTATCTGTTAGACCAAGCCTGTAGGGCGGTACATCAGTTGGTGCATGCAGTATTGTCACTATCTGTTAGACCAAGCTGGTAGGGCGGTACATCAGTTGTGGCATGCAGTATTGTCACTATCTGTTAGACCAAGCTGGTAGGGCGGTACATCAGTTGTGGCATGCAGTATTGTCACTATCTGTTAGACCAAGCCTGTAGGGCGGTACATCAGTTGTGGCATGCAGTATTGTCACTATCTGTTTGACCAAGCCTGTAGGGCGGTACATCAGTTGTGGCATGCAGTATTGTCACTATCTGTTAGACCAAGCCTGTAGGGCGGTACATCAGTTGTGGCATGCAGTATTGTCACTATCTGTTAGACCAAGCCTGTAGGGCGGTACATCAGTTGTGGCATGCAGTATTGCCACTATCTGTTAGACCAAGCCTGTAGGGCGGTACATCAGTTGTGGCATGCAGTATTGTCACTATCTGTTAGACCAAGCCTGTAGGGCGGTACATCAGTTGTGGCATGCAGTATTGTCACTATCTGTTAGACCAAGCCTGTAGGGCGGTACATCAGTTGTGGCATGCAGTATTGCCACTATCTGTTAGACCAAGCCTGTAGGGCGGTACATCAGTTGTGGCATGCAGTATTGTCACTATCTGTTAGACCAAGCCTGTAGGGCGGTACATCAGTTGTGGCATGCAGTATTGTCACTATCTGTTTGACCAAGCCTGTAGGGCGGTACATCAGTTGTGGCATGCAGTATTGTCACTATCTGTTAGACCAAGCCTGTAGGGCGGTACATCAGTTGTGGCATGCAGTATTGTCACTATCTGTTAGACCAAGCCTGTAGGGCGGTACATCAGTTGTGGCATGCAGTATTGCCACTATCTGTTAGACCAAGCCTGTAGGGCGGTACATCAGTTGTGGCATGCAGTATTGTCACTATCTGTTTGACCAAGCCTGTAGGGCGGTACATCAGTTGTGGCATGCAGTATTGCCACTATCTGTTAGACCAAGCCTGTAGGGCGGTACATCAGTTGTGGCATGCAGGATTGCCACTATCTGTTAGACAAAGCCTGTAGGGCGGTACATCAGTTGTGGCATGCAGTATTGCCACTGTCTGTTAGACCAAGCCTGTAGGGCGGTACATCAGTTGGGGCATGCAGTATTGTCACTATCTGTTAGACCAAGCCTGTAGGGCGGTACATCAGTTGTGGCATGCAGTATTGCCACTATCTGTTAGACCAAGCCTGTAGGGCGGTACCTCAGTTGTGGCATGCAGTATTGCCACTATCTGTTAGACCAAGCCTGTAGGGCGGTACATCAGTTGTGGCATGCAGTATTGTCACTATCTGTTAGACCATCCCTGTAGGGCGGTACATCAGTTGTGGCATGCAGTATTACCACTATCTGTTAGACCAAGCCTGTAGGGCGGTACATCAGTTGGGGCATGCAGTATTGCCACTATCTGTTAGACCAAGCCTGTAGGGCGGTACATCAGTTGGGGCATGCAGTATTGCCACTATCTGTTTGACCAAGCCTGTAGGGCGGTACATCAGTTGTGGCATGCAGTATTGTCACTATCTGTTTGACCAAGCCTGTAGGGCGGTACATCAGTTGTGGCATGCAGTATTGCCACTATCTGTTTGACCAAGCCTGTAGGGCGGTACATCAGTTGTGGCATGCAGTATTGCCACTATCTGTTAGACCAAGCCTGTAGGGCGGTACATCAGTTTTGGCATGCAGTATTGCCACTGTCTGTTAGACCAAGCCGGTAGGGCGGTACATCAGTTGTGGCATGCAGTATTGCCACTGTCTGTTAGACCAAGCCGGTAGGGCGGTACATCAGTTGTGGCATGCAGTATTGTCACTGTCTGTTAGACCAAGCCTGTAGGGCGGTACATCAGTTGTGGCATGCACTATTACCACTATCTGTTAGACCATGCCTGTAGGGCGGTACATCAGTTGTGGCATGCAGTATTGTCACTATCTGTTAGACCAAGCTGGTAGGGCGGTACATCAGTTGTGGCATGCAGTATTGCCACTATCTGTTAGACCAAGCCTGTAGGGCGGTACATCAGTTGTGGCATGCAGTATTGTCACTATCTGTTAGACCAAGCCTGTAAGGCGGTACATCAGTTGTGGCATGCAGTATTGCCACTATCTGTTAGACCAAGCTGGTAGGGCGGTACATCAGTTGTGGCATGCAGTATTGTCACTATCTGTTTGACCAAGCCTGTAGGGCGGTACATCAGTTGTGGCATGCAGTATTGTCACTATCTGTTAGACCAAGCCTGTAGGGCGGTACATCAGTTGGGGCATGCAGTATTGTCACTATCTGTTAGACCAAGCCTGTAGGGCGGTACATCAGTTGTGGCATGCAGTATTGTCACTATCTGTTAGACCAAGCTGGTAGGGCGGTACATCAGTTGTGGCATGCAGTATTGTCACTATCTGTTTGACCAAGCCTGTAGGGCGGTACATCAGTTGTGGCATGCAGTATTGTCACTATCTGTTAGACAAAGCTGGTAGGGCGGTACATCAGTTGTGGCATGCAGTATTGCCACTATCTGTTAGACCAAGCCTGTAGGGCGGTACATCAGTTGTGGCATGCAGTATTGTCACTATCTGTTAGACCAAGCCTGTAGGGCGGTACATCAGTTGTGGCATGCAGTATTGCCACTATCTGTTAGACCAAGCTGGTAGGGCGGTACATCAGTTGTGGCATGCAGTATTGCACTATCTGTTAGACCAAGCCTGTAGGGCGGTACATCAGTTGTGGCATGCAGTATTGCCACTATCTGTTAGACCAAGCTGGTAGGGGCGGTACATCAGTTGTGGCATGCAGTATTGCAACTATCTGTTAACCAAGCCTGTAGGGCGGTACATCAGTTGTGGCATGCAGTATTGTCACTATCTGTTTGACCAAGCCTGTAGGGCGGTACATCAGTTGTGGCATGCAGTATTGCCACTATCTGTTAGACCAAGCCTGTAGGGCGGTACATCAGTTGTGGCATGCAGTATTGCCACTATCTGTTAGACCAAGCCTGTAGGGCGGT
Organism: Cepaea nemoralis; assembly: GCA_014155875.1. Taxonomy (NCBI): domain Eukaryota; kingdom Metazoa; phylum Mollusca; class Gastropoda; order Stylommatophora; family Helicidae; genus Cepaea; species Cepaea nemoralis. The sequence goes on from JACEFZ010013731.1 coordinate 22,153, forward strand.
ACATCAGTTGGGGAATGCAGTATTGCCACTATCTGTTAGACCAAGCCTGTAGGGCGGTACATCAGTTGTGGCATGCAGTATTGCCACTGTCTGTTAGACCAAGCCTGTAGGGCGGTACATCAGTTGGGGCATGCAGTATTGTCACTATCTGTTAGACCAAGCCTGTAGGGCGGTACATCAGTTGTGGCATGCAGTATTGCCACTATCTGTTAGACCAAGCCTGTAGGGCGGTACCTCAGTTGTGGCATGCAGTATTGCCACTATCTGTTTGACCATCCCTGTAGGGCGGTACATCAGTTGTGGCATGCAGTATTGCCACTATCTGTTAGACCATCCCTGTAGGGCGGTACATCAGTTGGGGCATGAAGTATTGCCACTATCTGTTTGACCAAGCCTGTAGGGCGGTACATCAGTTGTGGCATGCAGTATTGCCCACTATCTGTTAGACCAAGCCTGTAGGGCGGTACATCAGTTGTGGCATGCAGTATTGCCACTATCTGTTAGACCAAGCCTGTAGGGCGGTTACATCAGTTGTGGCATGCAGTATTGCCACTATCTGTTAGACCAAGCCTGTAGGGCGGATACAGTCAGTTGTGGCATGCAGTATTGCCACTATCTGTTAGACCAAGCCTGTAGTGGCGGTACATCAGTTGTGGCATGCAGTATGCCACTATCTGTTAGACCAATGCCTGTAGGGCGGTTACATCAGTTGTGGCATGCAGTATTTGCCACTATCTGTTAGACCAAGCCTGTAGGGCGGTACATCAATTGTGGCATGCAGTATTGCCACTATCTGTTAGACCAAGCCTGTAGGGCGGTACATCAGTTGTGGCATGCAGTATTGCCACTATCTGTTAGACCAAGCCGTAGGGCGGTACATCAGTTGTGGCATGCAGTATTGCCACTATCTGTTAGACCAAGCCTGTAGGGCGGTACATCAGTTGTGGCATGCAGTATGCCACTATCTGTTAGACCAAGCCTGTAGGGCGGTACATCAGTTGTGGCATGCAGTATTGCCACTATCTGTTAGACCAAGCCTGTAGGGCGGTACATCAGTTGTGGCATGCAGTATTGCCACTATCTGTTAGACCAAGCCTGTAGGGCGGTACATCAGTTGTGGCATGCAGTATTGCCACTATCTGTTAGACCAAGCCTGTAGGGCGGTACATCAGTTGTGGCATGCAGTATTGCCACTATCTGTTAGACCAAGCCCTGTAGGGCGGTACATCAGTTGTGGCATGCAGTATTGTCCACTATCTGTTTAGACCAAGCCTGTAGGGCGGTACATCAGTTGTGGCATGCAGTATTGCCACTATCTGTTAGACCAAGCCTGTAGGGCGGTACATCAGTTGTGGCATGCAGTATTGCCACTATCTCTTATACCAAGCCTGTAGGGCGGTTACATCAGTTGTGGCATGCAGTATTGCCACTATCTGTTAGACCAAGCCTGTAGGGCGGTACATCAGTTGTGGCAGTGCAGTATTGCCACTATCTGTTAGACCAAGCCTGTAGGGCGGTACATCAGTTGTGGCATGCAGTATTGCCACTATCTGTTAGACCAAGCCTGTAGGGCGGTACATCAGTTGGGGCATGCAGTATTGCCACTATCTGTTAGACCAAGCCTGTAGGGCGGTACATCAGTTGGGGCATGCAGTATTGCCACTATCTGTTAGACCAAGCCTGTAGGGCGGTACATCAGTTGTGGCATGCAGTATTGCCACTATCTGTTAGACCAAGCCTGTAGGGCGGTACATCAGTTGTGGCATGCAGTATTGCCACTATCTGTTAGACCAAGCCTGTAGGGCGGTACATCAGTTGTGGCATGCAGTATTGCCACTATCTGTTAGACCAAGCCTGTAGGGCGGTACATCAGTTGTGGCATGCAGTATTGCCACTATCTGTTAGACCAGGCCTGTAGGGCGGTACATCAGTTGGGGCATGCAGTATTGCCACTATCTGTTAGACCAAGCCTGTAGGGCGGTACATCAGTTGGGGCATGCAGTATTGCCACTATCTGTTAGTCCAAGCCTGTAGGGCGGTACATCAGTTGGGGCATGCAGTATTGCCACTATCTGTTAGACCAAGCCTGTAGATCGGTACATCAGTTGGGGCATGCAGTATTGCCACTAACTGTTAGACCAAGCCTGTAGGGCGGTACATCAGTTGGGGCATGCAGTATTGCCACTATCTGTTAGACCAAGCCTGTAGGGCGGTACATCAGTTGTGGCATGCAGTATTGCCACTATCTGTTAGACCAAGCCTGTAGGGCGGTACATCAGTTGTGGCATGCAGTATTGCCACTATCTGTTAGACCAAGCCTGTAGGGCGGTACATCAGTTGGGGCATGCAGTATTTCCACTATCTGTTAGACCAAGCCTGTAGGGCGGTACATCAGTTGGGGCATGCAGTATTGCCACTATCTGTTAGACCAAGCCTGTAGGGCGGTACATCAAGTTGGGGCATGCAGTATTGCCACTATCTGTTAGACCAAGCCTGTAGGGCGGTACATCAGTTGTGGCATGCAGTATTGCCATATCTGTTAGACCAAGCCTGTAGGGCGGTACATCAGTTGTGGCATGCAGTATTGCCACTATCTGTTAGACCAAGCCTGTAGGCGGTACATCAGTTGTGGCATGCAGTATTGCCACTATCTGTTAGACCAAGCTGGTAGGGCGGTACATCAGTTGTGGCATGCAGTATTGCCACTATCTGTTAGACCAAGCCTGTAGGGCGGTACATCAGTTGGGCATGCAGTATTGCCACTATCTGTTAGACCAAGCCTGTAGGGCGGTACATCAGTTGTGGCATGCAGTATTGCCACTATCTGTTAGACCAAGCCTGTAGGGCGGTACATCAGTTGTGGCATGCAGTATTGCCACTATCTGTTAGACCAAGCCTGTAGGGCGGTACATCAGTTGGGGCATGCAGTATTGCCACTATCTGTTAGACCAAGCCTGTACTGCGGTACATCAGTTGTGGCATGCAGTATTGCCACTATCTGTTAGACCAAGCCTGTAGGGCGGTACATCAGTTGCGGCATGCAGTATTGCCACTATCTGTTAGACCAAGCCTGTAGGGTGGTACATCAGTTGTGGCATGCAGTATTGTCACTATCTGTTAGACCAAGCCTGTAGGGCGGTACATCAGTTGTGGCATGCAGTATTGTCACTATCTGTTAGACCAACCCTGTAGGGCGGTACATCAGTTGTGGCATGCAGTATTGCCACTATCTGTTAGACCAAGCCTGTAGGGCGGTACATCAGTTGTGGCATGCAGTATTGCCACTATCTGTTAGACCAAGCCTGTAGGGCGGTACATCAGTTGTGGCATGCAGTATTGTCACTATCTGTTAGACCAAGCCTGTAGGGCGGTACATCAGTTGTGGCATGCAGTATTGCCACTATCTGTTAGACCAAGACTGTAGGGCGGTACATCAGTTGTGGCATGCAGTATTGCCACTATCTGTTAGACCAAGCCTGTAGGGCGGTACATCAGTTGTGGCATGCAGTATGCCACTATCTGTTAGACCAAGCCTGTAGGGGCGGTACATCAGTTGTGGCATGCAGTATTGCCACTATCTGTTAGACCAAGCCTGTAGGGCGGTACATCAGTTGCGGCATGCAGTATTGCCACTATCTGTTAGACCAAGCCTGTAGGGCGGTACATCAGTTGTGGCATGCAGTATTGCCACTATCTGTTAGACCAAGCTGGTAGGGCGGTACATCAGTTGTGGCATGCAGTATTGCCACTATCTGTTAGACCAAGCCTGTAGGGCGGTACATCAGTTGTGGCATGCAGTATTGCCACTATCTGTTAGACCAAGCCTGTAGGGCGGTACATCAGTTGTGGCATGCAGTATTGCCACTATCTGTTAGACAAGCCTGTAGGGCGGTACATCAGTGTGGCATGCAGTATTGCCACTATCTGTTAGACCAAGCCTGTAGGGCGGTACATCAGTTGTGGCATGCAGGTATTGTCACTATCTGTTAGACCAAGCCTGTAGGGCGGGTACATCAGTTGTGGCATGCAGTATTGTCACTATCTGTTAGACCAAGCCTGTAGGGCGGTACATCAGTTGTGGCATGCAGTATTGCCACTATCTGTTAGACAAGCCTGTAGGGTGGTACATCAGTTGTGGCATGCAGTATTGTCACTATCTGTTAGACCAAGCCTGTAGGGCGGTACATCAGTTGTGGCATGCAGTATTGTCACTATCTGTTAGACCAGCCTGTAGGGGCGGTACATCAGTTGTGGCATGCAGTATTGCCACTATCTGTTAGACCAAGCCTGTAGGGCGGTACATCAGTTGTGGCATGCAGTATTGCCACTATCTGTTAGACCAAGCCTGTAGGGCGGTACATCAGTTGTGGCTATGCAGTATTGTCACTATCTGTTAGACCAAGCCTGTAGGGCGGTACATCAGTTGTGGCATGCAGTATTGCCACTATCTGTTAGACCAAGCCTGTAGGGCGGTACATCAGTTGTGGCATGCAGTATTGCCACTATCTGTTAGACCAAGCCTGTAGGGAGGTACATTCAGTTGTGGCATGCAGTATTGGCCACTATCTGTTAGACCAAGCCTGTAGGGCGTACATCAGTTGTGGCATGCAGTATTGCCACTATCTGTTAGACCAAGCCTGTAGGGCGGTACATCAGTTGTGGCATGCAGTATTGCCACTATCTGTTTGACCAAGCCTGTAGGGCGGTACATCAGTTGTGGCATGCAGTATTGCCACTATCTGTTAGACCAAGCCTGTAGGGCGGTACATCAGTTGTGGCATGCAGTATTGCCACTATCTGTTAGGAACCAAGCCTGTAGGGCAGGTACATCAGTTGTGGCAATGCAGTATTGTCACTATCTGTTAGACCAAGCCTGTAGGGACGGTACATCAGTTGTGGCATGCAGTATTGTCACTATCTGTTAGACCAAGCCTGTAGGGTGGTACATCAGTTGGGGCATGCAGTATTGTCACTATCTGTTAGAACAAGCCTGTAGGGCGGTACATCAGTTGTGGCATCCAGTATTGCCACTGTCTGTTTGACAGAGTTGACAAAGTCATACACTAGTTGGACGTGGTATTACTGTTACTGTTTCACCAAGAATAGGCGGCTCCTTGGGGAAAAGGTTTACGGGCGCAGTTCGTAATTCTGCATACCGCCTTCTAAACACAGCTGTCGGTGATTAGGCAGCAGAACACCTTACTTTTTTTTACACATTAGTATTAAATGGTTGTGAGCCGTCATTCAGAAAGCAATGGCAAACTACTGACCGTAAACTTGCCCAGGAATCATTAACAGCCACAACTGCTGGGGTTGACTGCTACGTCCTGTAAAGGGCGTGCAACAAAAAAATTCTTACCAAGATGAAAGGTCGCACATTATTTGGGCGAGATAGTTCTGCTACCTTCTGGCCCAATTGTTAGAGCCATACTTTATTTAATTCTAAGTCGTATTGTAACAGTCTGTTTGAACACGCTGGCAAGCTCTCAAATGTCACAACAAAAGGATCATAACTTGCACAGATCAATACTAGAGGCCCTTTTCTTCTGTACGGTCTATCTTGTCTGGCTAACATTCCAGAATACTTTATACCTCCTCAGAGATGTAAAGCTAAAATGCTTACATACCACCCTGGTTCTAGAGCTTGAAGATAACCAGGGTAACTTTATAACATAATCTCGTGGAGATAAACGTATTATGCCATAGTGATAACAGTCTCTACAATAGCCACCCCTTCATGGATGTATGTTCTTTTAAACGCTATAGCGAACTGTAAGTCAACGCCTCGGATTCAAGAAAAGAAGTTAGTTTATAGAGGTCTCCAAATGCAGTGGGTTAAGAACGTGAAAATTAAGTACATCCCAAAACTCACGGCCTTGCAATTACCGGAGAATATTAATCATAGGCACATAAATGGCAGCAATATTTGTATAAATCGGACTTTCTGAATCTCAAGCCTGACATACACGTTCAACATAATCCACTTAATTATACCGTTATAATGTTTTTTTAATTTAATCTTCGTTATAATTTTTGCTATTCTATAGCTATATTCTTCATAAAGATTATTAAAATGATAATCGATAATTATTATTATTACGTCTATCCCTAGCAATGTTTACCATTCATTTTCCTGTCAAGTGACTGTTTATTTTATTTCTCTTCGCACGCTATTTAAGTAGTTAAAGTCCATTCAAAGCTTTAGCGGTCGCTGTGTTTACATTAGGTCCAACAGTTATTCAGATAACTGTCTCTTGCTGTCATGTGTTTTTTTTTTAAATTAAATTTTCAATGTCTAAAATTTTAGACATTATTATTTCATCATTGGGCTTGACATTTCGTGAAGTCATTAACCATTCTGGATAAGTCGCCATAAACATGCATTCAAAATGGAATAGTTTTTTTTTTTTTTTGGTTGTTCCCGCCTTCTTATCATTTTTTTTTTCAAATTCAGTGGAGAAGTTATGTTATGATTCTAGATATTGGTTTTTAATCTCAGAAGCTGGGCGTTTGTTTCTTTATCATCACAGAAAATATGGTTCTGAATCATTTTAATCAATCTGGGCATACCGCTAAAATAATACAAAATGTACAAGTGTCTTTCTACGTTGTTGTTTGTCCATCAAGAATGATGATGACCATTCATTTCATCCAGTGGGGTTGAAAGTATGGAGCCGTGGATTCTAAGATGGCTGATAAGGCCTATTTTGGCTCGAAATGTGTCTTTCTATATATATACACATATATTCATTATTGATAGGTGAATAACACTATGCTGTCTTAATTATAACCTATGTTGTTTAAATATGTAAAATAAAAATAAATAAAATAAGCTAACACGACAAGTCTTTTTTTTTTTATACAACAGCGACAATTCGGCTAGCTTTCCATATTATGTTCCAAAATCTATTTCTCTCTGACCCCACCCCTCCTTTTCCCCCAGGCGCTATTAATGAAAAAATGAACACACTCTGTGATATTTTTCATCATCACCATCATGACAATAATTAATATTATCAACAACATTGTCACCACCTTCATAATCGTTCAAATCACATTGACAATTGAATTGTCCTTCTTTGCAGTAGTTATCGTTCATCATAATCTTTTGCATGATAGTCGAATTATAATCTGTCTTCTTGCTGCTTTTCCCCTACATCTTCTTCGACTTTCCCAGGTTATCACTATGATATTAATACCATAAAGACACGAGTCTGAGTCCAGGCGACAAGAACACTAAACGTCCACAGAAATACACCCCCATCACACAATCATGCGTGGGCATTAATGCTCATAATTACGATAAAAAACTTGCTGAGGATAGATAATGGACTGTGTTGTGGCAGGTAATACAAGCTCATACAAGTCTTAGGACTGCCTAACCTGATGATACTGATGATGGTTAAGATAATGATGAAGATTATGATTATTGCTGTAATCATCTACTTCTCATGGTATTGATAATAATTACTTAAAGCAGTATTGCTATTATTACTACCGGCACACCTTTCCTTTGCTACCCTTTCTGTGTCCTTTCCCATGCTTTTCTCCATCGTCTTCTTCCCATTCTCCTCCTGGTTATCATTACGATCCTCTTTCGTTGTATGACTTTCTTTTCATATTATCTTCACCCACCTCCCAAATCTTGTCTTCCTTCTTGTAGTGACCCACCTATTAAATAGTGTCTTCCTTCTTGTAGTGACCCACCTCTTAAATGGTATCTTCCTTCCTGTAGTGACCCACCTCTTAAATGTTGTCTTCCTTCTTGTAGTGACCCACCTCTTAAATGTTGCCTTCCTTCTTGTAGTGACCCACCTCTTAAATGTTGTCTTCCTTCTTGTAGTGAACCACCTCTCAAATCTTGTCGTCCTTCTTGTAGTGACCCACCTCTCAAATGGTGTCTTCCTTCTTGTAGTGACCCACCTCTTAAATGTTGTCTTCCTTCTTGTAGTGACCCACCTCTTAAATGTTGTCTTCCTTCTTGTAGTGAACCACCTCTCAAATCTTGTCGTCCTTCTTGTAGTGACCCACCTCTCAAATGGTGTCTTCCTTCTTGTAGTGACCCACCTCTTAAATGTTGTCTTCCTTCTTGTAGTGACACACCTCTTAAATATTGTCTTCCTTCTTGTAGTGACCCACCTCTTAAATGTTGTCTTCCTTCTTGTAGTGACCCACCTCTTAAATGTTGTCTTCCTTCTTGTAGTGACCCACCTCTTAAATGTCTTCCTTCTTGTAGTGACCGCCCTCTTAAATGTTGTCTTCCTTCTTGTAGTGACCCACCTCTTAAATGTCTTCCTTCTTGTAGTGACCCACCTCTTAAATGTTGTCTTCCTTCTTGTAGTGACCCACCTCTTAAATGTTGTCTTCCTTCTTGTAGTGAACTACCTCTCAAATCTTGTCTTCCTTCTTGTAGTGACCCACCTCTCAAATGTCTTCCTTCTTGTTGTGACCCACCTCTTAAATATTGTCTTCCTTCTTGTAGTGACCGACCTCTTAAATGTTGTCTTCCTTCTTGTAGTGAACCACCTCCCAAATATTGTCTTCCTTCTTGTAGTGACCCACCTCTCAAATCTTGTCTTCCTTCTTGTAGTGACACATCTCTTAAATGTTGTCTTCCTTCTTGTTGTGAACCACCCTTTAATGTTGTCTTCCTTCTTGTAGTGAACCACCTTGTAAATGTCTTCCTTCTTGTAGTGAACCACCTTTTAAATGTCTTCCTTCTTGTAGTGAACCACCTTTTAAATGTCTTCCTTCTTGTAGTGACCCACCTCTTAAATGTTGTCTTCCTTCTTGTAGTGACCCACCTCTTAAATATTGTCTTCCTTCTTGTAGTGACCCACCTCTTAAATGTTGTCTTCCTTCTTGTAGTGACCCACCTCTCAAATGTTGTCTTCCTTCTTGTAGTGACCCACCTCATAAATGTTGTCTTCCGTCTTGTAGTGAACCACCTCTCAAATGTTGTCTTCCTTCTTGTAGTGACCCACCTCTTAAATGTTGTCTTCCTTCTTGTAGTGAACCACCTCTCAAATGTTGTCTACCTTCTTGTAGTGACCCACCTCTTAAAGCTGTCTACCTTCTTGTAGTGAACCACCTCTTAAAGCTGTCTACCTTCTTGTAATGACCCACCCTTTAATTTTGTCTTCCTTCTTGTAGTGAGTGAAGTAGAAATGTCCGCACTAGAAGACGTGAGGACTGTAATCTACAGTTTAACAATAGCCAATGTTCGGTTTGTTTGTTAATGATACATAAGCCCCACCGCAAGGAGGAGATATCCAGAATGATAAAATATTCCTAAGCTGTTATAATGTGCCAGAGCTCTGGGCATTGGCCTGTCTATTTCCTGTCTGCTGTTCATCCTTGAATACAACTGTTTACTTAAACAACCGGCGATATGACGCAGGGGTTACGAAAGCAATTCTCACTTCCGCATACCGAATTCAAAACACAGCTTCGGGCTATTTGGAGGCAGACTGCCTAGCGCTGGTTTCCATGCAATAGTAGGGATGTCGTTCGTTCAGAAAGCAATGGAAAACTACACAATGTACACTTGCTAAGAAATCACAAAGAGAGAGAGAAATGCTGGGTTTGTCTGCAAGGTCATGTAAAGGATATGCAACTCAGTTTACTTCAAACAATAAACTGATGTTATAAAAGATGATTACACTAAAAACACTATTACAATTAAACATTTAGGTAACTCATTACTGTTAACTTTAAATCTACAACGTGACGATAAATGCATCAAACAAAATACTGTACACATTCATCGAGATCGTGCATCACACGCAACAATACTTAAGTAATGAGTTCTGTTGATGTTTCTTCACTAATGCGTTCTGGTTCTATGTAAAACCTCATCATTAACGATGTTTTAAATGAACGAACCTAATTTTTAAATGGTTTCTCATTCACACTGAAGCAAAGTGACAGACTAAGTTAGTTTTTTTTTCTCGATTTCTCCTCTTGATTACAGTTGATTATCACGGAATTTACTGCTGATATACTTGGCATACTCATAACTAAAACAAACACATTTAAAATATATGAAAATATAAGATGCTAAGATATATATATATATATATATATATATATATATATATATATATATATATATATATATATATATATGTGGGATGTGGATTTTAATTCCTGAGAATGATTCGTTAAAATGTCTAGGGGGTATTATTGATTCTCTGTCACTGGTAGAATGCAGGGTGATCAGGGATATTTACCACAAATCCCAGGAGGAAAGAGTTCCATCCTTGAAACAATGGCATCTGTGTGTAGGTTTCCCTTCCCACTTCATCACCCTTAAATTAACTATAGATGCTAGAAAGATTATTGATTGCTCACAACATATAAACAACCACTTGTTGGACACCACATTTACTTGATGTACACAACATTTTGGACACACAGTTCAGGTATAACTCAAGATCTGCAGTACATATATATATAGGTGTAATAAACACTATGCATTTCAGACAGGCATGGGAATGATATGCAGTATTACAACATAGTACCCAGTGACCCCAGAAAAAACAAGGTTATTACAAACAACATAACAACCACTTTCATTT
>JACEFZ010013732.1:0-60791 GCA_014155875.1 Cepaea nemoralis
ATATGGGGTAACGTAAATTTGCCAGAATTGTTCTGCGCAGACTTCAAGTCCTGGGAGATCAAGTCTACCCCGAATCACATTGCGGCTTCCGTCAGAACCAGTCTACCATTGATATGATATTCTCATTGCGACAAATGCAAGAAAAATGCCGGGAACAAATCAACCACTGTTTATTGCCTTCATCGACCTCACAAAGGCATTCGATTTGGTCAGTCGTGAGGGTCTGTTCAAAGCACTAAAGAAGATTGGCTGCCAACCAACTCTTCTGTCCATTGTGGAATCGTTCCTCACAGACATAAAGGGTATAATCAAGTTTGATAGTGCAACTTCAGAAGAGTTTGAAATCAAGAGTGGAGTTAAGCAAGGTTGTGTACTTGTCCCCACCCTCTTTGGGATATACTTTTCACTTCTACTGAAATATGCCTTTCGTGATCAGGATGCCGGTATATACATTCACTCACGCTCAGATGGCGGCCTCTATAATGCTCAGAGATTGAAGGCCAAGACCAAAATTAGGAGGGTACTAATCAGAGAGTTGCTTTTTGCGGATGATGCTGCAATTACGACCCACTCTGAGGAAGAATTACAACATCTACAATCTGCATTCTCCAATGAATTTGGTTTAACAATTACCAAAAAGAAGACACAGATTATGTAATTTGGTTTAACAATTAACAAAATGAAGACACAGATTATGTCACAAGGTGCACATGGGGTACCATTAATTTTTATTGACAACACCGAACTGGAGATAGTAGACCATTTTACATATCTAGGATCAGAAGTAAATAGCAAATTATCCCTAGATCAGGAAATCAACATCAGGATTGGCAAGGCAGCAACAACAATGAACATGTTAGCTAAAAGAGTCTGGGAGAACAGGAAGCTTACTGCCAAAACAAAAGTCCTCATCTCCCAAGCCTGTGTCCTTAGTACTCTTCTTTATGGCAGTGAAACCTGGACAACTTACACACACCAAGAGAAACGTTTAAACAGCTTTCACGTGCGGTGTCTGCGAAGAATACTTGGTATTAAGTGACAAGACAAAATCACAAATACTGAAGTATTGGAAAGATCAGGTTGTGTGATTGTGTATTCCATGCTCAGTCTTCGTAGACTTAGATGGATAGGACATGTTAGAAGGATGAATGATGGTAGAATACCAAAGGACATCTTTATTGGTGAATTACTGATGTGTAGGAGATCTCTACTACTTGTAGAGTAGTAATTGAGAAATTTCAACAGGCGGCCGGTCATGGATTTTCCCTAAAATATAACAGTTTCTGGATCACTAGGAAATTAGTCTAAAACAATGTGCTGACAATAGACATGACCATACAAGTAATAATTTGCACTCCTGGGGCAATTTTGTTGACAAATTTGAGATAGCTCGAAATTGAGAAATTTCAACAGGCGGCCGGTCATGGATTTTTCCCAAAATATTAAAATGTTTGGATCACTAGGAAATTAGTCTAAAGCAATTGCATGGCGGGCAAATATCAGAAATGGAATAAGGACAAAGGAAAAAATGATTGCAGATAAAGCATACACAGAGCGTGAGAGACGTAGGATGGTCCATGATGGTGGAAATGACCATGTTTTCACATGCATCCACTGTGGACAAACATTTGCAGCACAAATTGGCCTTATCAGCCACACTCGCCACCGCCATGGGTCATAGTTATTAAGCCTTTTTGAAGTACAATGTACCAAACTATCGTCTGTCAAGACTGAAAGATGCCAATGATATTCTAAAATTCACATCTGCTTTATATAATATATATCGGACAATGTTTGTTTCTGGAAATGTGTGGGTGTGTATATTATATTAATTTAAATCTGCATAAAGACGCATGTTTGTGTTACTGTATAATCTTCGTATTGGTGTTTTGTTTATCTCTATCTCCGTTGTCTTCTACTTCTTCCGTTGTAATTCTCCTTTCTTTTACATCATGCATTCTGTCTACAGACTTCTTTCTGTCATATCCTCCTACGCAATTATTACAAACTACTAACTTCTTTCACTACCTTCACCCGCTACATTCGTCTTGCTGTACACAGTTTCTATGACTTTTCTCCCACTACCTTCATACTACTACTACTGCTGCTGCTGCTGCTACTACATCATTCCATATATGAACACTATCCCTTCCTCCGTGTCACATTCTGCCATGATCTTCAGCGCACCGAGTCCTTTCTGAAATCTCATAACAGCTTGTACCACATGATCCCTGAATGACAGGCTTCTGGCGAACTTGATTCCAAGTTATCTCAATTTACTCTCTCTCTCTCTCTCTCTCTCTCTCTCTCTCTCTCTCTCTCTCTCTCTCTCTCTCTCTCTCTCTCTCTCTCTCGCTCTCTCTCTCTCTCTCTCTCTCTCTATCTCCTCTCTCTCTGTCTTTTTCCTCTCTCTCTCTCTCTCTCTCTCTCTCTCTCTCTCTCTCTCTCTCTCTCTCTCTCTCTCTCTCTCTCTGTGTGTTAACATTTCTACCATTTCGTGTAAAACTAGGAACGTCAGCCTTAACAATCCTATTGTCCAGATAGCATCATGACACACGCATAACATGGGTTAATGACAATATCAATCTCTGTACACTAGTCGATCATTTTGTTTACTTCCCGCTGCAACTGTTGCGCTATTTGCACCCTGTCTCTCTTGTATCTATACGCAATGACATCAATACCCACCTAATCCCCGATGCCTCAATGCTTGCAATCTTCCTTGTGTATACATGGCATAGCAGGCAATATTGCAGATCCTTGTGGCAATCCCAGGGTAATTCTGCACGCTTCCGAGGCTCATGAACGTAAGCGGAAATCAGTCCTAGGAGAGTGAAGGGTAGCTGCTATCCAATTCACCACCCAGGGACTAACAACGATCTCCATAACCGTGTGTATTGGGAGATCATATCTGCCGGCTGCCTCGGCATAAGCACATCGAATGTTTAAGAACAAGCGCTCTTATCCATTCGACCAGGCTGAACATTAAAAGCAAACGTTGCTGCGTTTGACCATATATCTTTCGTTAATTACCCAGCCCTCTAGGGAGTAACTTTTCCCTTCCCAAGTGGGGTGCAGCTTAATAGGAACACTCTTTCCCAATACCTTGCCAAATGTATTCAGTAAGGTGATATTCCTACAGCCTTGAACACAGTTAAGGGCCACCAGCTGATTACAGGAAAATCGTGAATGGCTCAAGCAGAGGATCATAAGAGAAGTGTGAATGCTTGGGAAAATTGGCCGGAGAGTTGGTCAGAATGCCAGTGGAAAAGTCAGACCTGTGTAGTGTAATAATAGCATTAGATCAGGAATGCAGGGATTTCCGGTAGACTGGGTTAAGTGGTAAGTACAACAACTGGTCAACGAAACATCGTGATTAGGTGATATAATCATCTCAATGGATGGACTCAAATGGAGTCAGATTGGCGCCAATGCCATTAGTCGGACCGTGTATGATCCAAATCAGTGTTTAATGTTGAGTGGTGGTTCTCAGCTACTGTATCAGTATGTAAACCTAGATAATGTAATTATCTAGGGACAGGATGTAGTATTCTGCCACTGAAATCTATATTTTGTAACACTAGGAAAGTTCAATTGTAAAGATGTGTGGGGCGATTGCCGATATAACAGTTGTTTTACAATATAGCTCATCTACGAGCGGGCTTACATTCAAGACCTTAAAAGTGTGATATAAATTACAATAACTGTTCCATTGTCTTGTAACCTATCACTATTGTTGTTGATGATGTTAAGAGAGTTAAGCACGTGACATCACGGTGCAGATGAACATGATGACATCATAAGGACAGTTTAAATATGGCCGCTTCTATTTTGACATGCACGAAAGAGGAGCAGAGTTCTGTTATCACGATTTAAAAAAAAAAACAGTGAATGGGTGAAACCTATAGAAATCCATCAGCGAATGAGGTTCTAGTATGGTGATGCATGCCTATCAGTCCAGGAAGTGTATGAATAGAGTATATATATATGCCCCACATCGTAACTTACATTCCTAGTTATACCATACATTTTTATTATAACTTACATTTGTGCCCCACATCGTAACTTACATTCCTAGTTATACCATACATTTTTATTATAACTTACATTTGTGCTCTACCATACATTCCTAGTTTTACCATATAGTTTTGCTGTATCTTAGAATCCCAGTTATAGCATACAATTTTGTTGCACCTTACATTTCTAACTATACAATTTGGTGATGTCCTAGATTTTGTTGTTAGTGCATACCCTTGTTGTTGCATCATAAATTCTTGTCCCTTTTGTTATAATCTTGTAGAGGTTAATAACAATCAATTTCGTGTATAGTTTGCTAGTTTAATTTTTATAGACTTAACTTGTAATCACTGCTGCTATTGCAGCCTGGTTGCTTAATCCATTGACTGGGTTGAAAGATGCCTATTTTCACTCCCTGTCTCAGACTCCTGGAATATCTTCTTCCCGTGTACTTTACCTGTTCCTGTTTTTCCGGGAAAGATTGAGGGTTTCCTTTCTATAGTCCTGGTCTGTTTCTCTTTCTCACCTAATTCTTTCCTCTTTGGCCCGAACACAATCAGCGATGCGCTCTCTAACTCACATTATCGTCTTTACCTCGGCTTCAGTAATGAACTCACCAAGTATGATGAGAAAGATGAAGACAGGCATGCTGAGGTCAGGCTTCAATTCAACAATAAAAAAACAGAGAGCATTTGTTTCACTGTTTCTCCCGGGATATACTGGTGTGGTGGGAAACGAGCAGGCGGACAGATTGGCTGTGTCCTCACCGCTAGGTGGGGTATTGGTGCATGATAAGGCAAACGTGGTTAGAGCCCTTAGGGATCGTGTGTATAGTACAGAAGAACAGATAGATCATCGCAGGCAAAAGAGAATAGTGATGATGCAGGGAGTGACCAGATGATATGGACGACACTAAAACTAAAAGGCCAGACAGACACATAATCAGACTCCTACTGATACCATTAGTATAGAGACTCTTCGCTGGCTGATGAAGATGAGGACGGGGCACGTATGCAAATCTCCAGAATTCTGTGATTCGATTCTTGAAAACTCAACTACTAATGTTTTCTTCCAACTGTCTTCCTAGTTTATTATTCCTATAACTGTCTTCCTACCACATTTTAATACTATGCTTGCTATCATTTTCCTTCTATTATCTTCCCCTGACTATGTTCTTTTAGCTGTATTATTTCTATTGCCTTCTTTATTCGGCACGTTTCGTACTCCTCAGTTCCTATTACATTCTCCCTACTATACGCCTTGTATTCCATTTTCCCTACTACATGATTCACATTTTCTCCTTCATGGCAGGTGCTTCCTACTTAATTCTCACTACTTCCTTCCACTGCTACATGTTTCCTACTACCTTCTCTCTACTACGTTCCTCTGAACCTCTTCTCCCTTCACCCTACCTCACGCTTTCTTCTCCCCACTATGTGCTACCTAACCCCAAAACCCAAATGCCGTAGAAGTGAGTAACAGTTTTGAGAAGCCATCTAAAGAAGAAATTATAAACGCCATCGAACTCATCAAGGATGAGCAGGCTGATGGTCTAAATAGTATCCCTGCAACAGTTTTGAGACTAATATAAGCAACACAACTGAGTTACTAGATAACTTATTGAGCAGGGTCTGAGAGGCTGACAAAACATTAGGAACCTGGAGAAACGAATATCTGGAAAAGCTAGCAAAGAAAGGGACCTATAGAATTGCGAAACATATAGAGAAGCTAGCAAAGAAAGGGACCTATAGAATTGCGAAAATTATTTAGGAATAATGATATCATCAGTTCCAGGGTAAATATTACGCAGTGTCATTCTGGAGAACAATGAAACTAAAGATAGTATTTGCAGAAAGAAGTTTAGTTAGTAGCATATCCTATACAGGACGTCGATGTAAACCCCATAATTTTTTGGCTGTTTGCTATCTCTTGTCAAGTTTAGGTTCGGTAGTTTGCCATTGATTTTTGAACGATCGGTACGCATACCATAATTTAGAAAACCCAACGCAAGGCGGTCAGCTACCAAATCGCATGAAGCTGTGTTTCGAACGCGGTATGCGGGATTACGAACTGCGTCCGTAACCCATTCGCCACGGAACCGTAAATAACATATTCACGCCAACCATATACTACCTATAACAAACTTGGACATTATCCAAATCACACTTATGTAAAATCACAACCTGCAAGATGAGACCCGAGACAGTAAGAAAATCATTTTATTAGAGACCAGAAGAGGGATCGAGGAAACCGACCCACAGCCAAGTAACTTAGAGGAAGAGCCAGCTTCCCATAGTGCGGCTCCATGAGCCAAGAACGGGGTACGAAGAAAACGAAAACGAACGCTGGCCATAGCGAAGTGACGGCGCAGAGGCAACGGACAGGGAAGAAGGTGACTTCCCACGGCCATAGCTGCTAGGATTTGAGTCAGGGCACGAAGCAACGGGTGCACGAGGTTCTTCTCCCCGAGGGATTGGTGGCTTGGGAGCAGGCATTTTTCACAGGTACAAACACGGAAACAACGCAAGGACAGCGCAAAATGAACGTCTCGAAACATAGTTCGAGCGAACAGCAGGGGAAGGACACCCGGAGTCATGCCCTGAGTGGACCCGAGCCCAGAAAGTGTCAATACGGTAACTGGCCGAAACATTCTGGGGAAAGATGACAACGTCTGAAGATCTGAAGCTTCATGTCGTGAACGCTCCGCTGCGGAGTTTGTATCACTGTCAAACAATGGTATGCGGAAACTCTCCGGATGAAACAGTCGGCATTCCACAACCCGTGCTCAAAATAGGAAGAATCTGGAAGGTCGACAGCGCCGTCGAAGCTGTCCAAGCATCACTTAAACTGAAGAAAGTCATGGGGTCCACCCAGTCGGATAAACAGGGGTTCGGGTATCATGACAGAGCTCAGATGTGGTCAAAGGCGACGGCCAAGGAACGCAGAGACATGGTGGTTCAGGAGATCCGCGAGGGAGAGGACGAACAGAGAGTGCAAAAGGCTGCCCAATAGTCACAGCAGGGCCGGTGAATGTCTTGGGAGGGGTTACAACAGAAGTCCCTGATGTGGAATGAGATCTGGCGCATGGCACCATGGCGCCTAAGTTTTATCCTCCGATCCCTCTACGATGTCCTGCTATCAGCTGCCAGCCTGGTCAAATTAGGTAAAACCACCGACCCGTCCTGTCCCCTCTTTGAAGAGAAAGTCCAAACAGGGGAGCACTTACGATCTGCATACAAAGTAGCCCTTTGCCAGGGTCGATTCACATGACGCCACAATAAAGTGCTCATTGAGCTGGCAGCCATAGTGGATAACGCCAGGATGCATGCCAACAGAGCGACCCGAGCCGGACCATTGCGGAGTCACTTTGCCAGACCTGGGCAGTAACGTAGAAACAAGGAAGACTTCGCTGCCGACTTAACCGTCCACCCTGTATGGCGCGGATAACTGGGAGCTGACTGTTGACCCGAAGGGCGTAGTGCGCATCCGGCAGTGATCCAACAGTTTCGATTACGGCCTGACATAGTATTTCACTCCTCATCGGCTCAACAGACAACGCTGATTGAGCTGACCGTTCAATAGGAGTCGAGAATCAAGGAGCAGCACACGTACATGATAGAGAAGTACAGTGACATGGCCACACGCCTGAGACAGGAAGGGTACGCTGTCAGGCTATTAGCCATAGAGGTGTCGCTTGGGAGCAGGAATTTTTCGCAGGGATGGAACACACACGGACACAACGCAAGACGACAACGCAAGATGACAACGCAAGACGACAGCACAAGATGACAACGCAAGATGACAATGCAAGATGACAACCCAAGGACAACGCAAAGAACAAACGTCTCGATACATGGTTCGAACGGACGGCAGGTTTATGATGATAGACACAAACATACATGGGTTCCATGACATAAACGGAAATATGTTAGATGAAGAGAGAAAATATTTTAGGGGCGTTTATTTGAAACCCGTTCCAATGGGTTTGGAATGGGTATGTTCCAATATTACAAAATCATAAAAGAAACATTAACGGGTGTGGTAGAATTAAACAAAGCATTCATTTTGAATGAATTATGCACCATGGGTTGGTCAGAAGAAGTCGCCGTAGGCATTCAGGCAAGCATCCCATTGCTTAGGTAGGCGGCGAATGCCGTCTGCAAAAAAGGATTGTGGTTGCTCACTGAGCCAAGTGTTTACCGCGTTCGTTACGTCTGCATCTGTGTGAAATCGTTTTACCTTGAGAACTGTTTTTTAGAGATCCGAACAAATGAAAATCACATGGTGACAAATCAGGACTATAGGCTAGATGTTGCAGAATTTCCCACTTCTTCCTTGCTATTGCTTCCTGCACAATCTTTGTGACATGCGGACAGGCATTATCGTGCAACAAAATCACACCGCGTTAAGCATGCCGGGTCGTTTATTCTTGATGGCTTGTTGCAGCTTGTCCAGTTTTTGCAATTAGTGGGTAGAGTTGATGTTGACACCAGGATCTTTAAAGTCTGCCAACAATAGCCCTTCATGGTCAAAATATGCGCTCAGCATAACCTTACCAGTGGAAACCTGTAACTTGAATTTTTTGGCTTTTGGTGATCCAACATGTTTCCATTGCATGCTCTCTCTTTTGCTGCTCGGCTCAAAGTGGTGACACCACGATTCATCGCCTACCACTATGCGGAAGAGAAATGCATCAACCTCCACTCTGTAACGCAACAAGTGGTTCAAACACCATCGCATGCGTTCCTCATTTGGTGATCGGTCAACAACCGTGGTACCCACTGTGAACAAACCTTCCGATCGTGCAGCTTCTTACGAACGACCTTTTGAATTGCCCCAATTAATACATCAAAATCTTTCGCTAGCGAACGTATGCTTCGACAACGATTCATCTGTACTGCTGCATCAATTTTGGCGATGGTTTTTTTCTGTTGCAACAATATACGCTTGACCCGGCCGTCGAAGACCTGTCGTGAACTGACGTCCTTTCCGAAACATTCGTGCCCAGTCTGTCACTGTTGTCTTTGACACACATTTGTTACCGTACGCTGCCTGCATTCTTCGATCAATGCCACTGGTCGACATCCTTCAAATGAAAGAAACTGAATCACCGCTCTTTGAGCTTCTTTGGACGGATTTTGGATCAACCCGGCCATTTTCTCAACGGTTAGAAACAGAACCTATGCATCATGGGACGATAAGCACTTGCTCTTTTATTCATTGGTCAGTACTTATCACATGACTATGACATGATCATGTTCAACGTACGCAATTACACGCGGTGCGGCACGAACGGATTTCAAATGAAAGCTCCTAGGTTAGAACAGAAGTGGAACAAGTGCATGCTAGTATGAACAATGATTTACACTACATTTGTCCGAGGCAAGGAAAACCTATTTAGAACAAGAAGAGCCAAAATGTTGAAATAGAGTTGTAATCAGTAATTCCGATTAAAGAAATGAAAGTCTGTGTTCAAAGAAGCGTCTATTATTCCGACAGTTTCATCCATCACTTGTTGGACTCATGATTATGTTTACTCATGACACCACTGTCTATTTACACTGTTAACTTAAAGTCATCATGTTGTGATGATCGTTACAATTTATAGTTAAGAGTAATAAAGTGTGCCATGTTCTATTCTCTAGTGCAGAGACATGGACAAGATAAGGGGAGAATGTAAGCTTTCAAATTGCGATGACAAAGAAGAATATGAGGAAATATCTTGGCAACAGAAGAAACAGACAGAAGTATTACACCTAGAACTAGAACAAAAAGCTAGAATGAGATCAATGTGGGTGAATTAATCTACTTCGCAAATAAAAAAAGAGCATAGTTTCTTGTAAACGGATGTACAACAGGAAAAAGTGTATAGTAAACGCGTGAGTGAAAGACAAGGGTACACACGGATAGACAACATTAAGCGATGACCTAAATAAGCTGTACAGATGTATCGTAAAGAAGCAGGATATAGCGTGTTGGGCACTCATTACTTTCAATGTGAACTCGGTGATATTAATGGATGTAAAGTATTAGTCAGACTGTCTGACGCTTAGTTTTGCATGTTTCTCTATCAGTGGATGCAGTAACCACTGCACGTTAACTATATTTATCACTAGGTCTAACAGTGCATACATTAACCTCTGTACATCACTAATGTTTGTATGTAAGTTTAACAGTATTTATAGTGACCACTGTATGTCACTAATGTTTAAATGTACGTCTATCAGTCTATAATATAACTCCTGTACAACCCCAATGTTCATCTGGTGGTCACATACTATATGTATAGGCCTAATGATGACTGTTTATTATTTTCCCATCAAAGGTTTTAAATAACCGCTTGGAGTTCATCTGAGTAATCTTAGATCAAACGCTTAGTGTTAACTTTCATCACTGTTTGATTCGATTAAATACAAGGGTGGCGGCATCACTCCAAATTACTTATTGATGCTCGAATCAGAAACATCAGTCGGATCAGTGATATGCTAAGACCATCACACTGTGTCGGCATTAATGCATTGAGGTTTAAGTGGCCAGTCTTTTCCTCTCTTAGCGGACGACGAACGCAGGGGTCGAAACATCGCCCAACTGCGCTCAAGGCAGTATCAGCCTAGTCTCCAAGCGATTACACTAACGCGCACGAAATTGAAATATGCACCTACATGAAATTCTCTAAGCTGGCGAAAGAAACACGGACGGATGGCTGAAAGTTGTTACCCTCACCTAATAAAGTCAAGCCTGGACATTGAACAAGCAACTAGAAAGTCGCACGGAAGCCCTGGAGATGTGGATATATAAACGAATATGTCGTATTTCATGAAAACAAAAACAATCACTGGGAATGAAGAGAGGATTGATGAAAGAAATAAAGAGGAGGAAGTGAAATATTTCGGCCACTTTAAAAGACATGATATTCTGATGAAAACCATACTGGAAGGCAAGGTTGAGGGCAAGTGAGCAAGAGGTAGACAACGATACAAGTGGGAAGATAACATCAAGAGATGGACAAACATCAACCTAACAGAATGTACAGTCAAGACAAGAGACAGACAGCGTTGGAGATCCATTGCAGCCAACCTTCATTGTGGAGACGGCACCTGATTGATTGATTAAATAAAGTCAATCTAGTTTATGCCAAATCCTTAGTCGTCCGGTCCACATATATGCAACAATATGTACTACTATAATACCCACCCATTACATGGGAATAAATCGTAAAGTGTTTCTCGTGATAACGAACGCGTTACACTTATTACACCCCGATTGATTCGTCCTGTGTATTGACCGATACAGTCAACAGTAATGAACAAAATCGCATGTCTAAGAATATAAATAAACACGTACATACTAAATGGTTGTAAAGAGGACAAAAGCCTAGTCCTGTTACATTTCATAACCCCGCAGCCCATATAATGTTAGTGTCAAACGTAAAGGTCAAAGTTCAGCGCACAGGCTGTCGCCTTGCTACGCCTCATATCCTGCATATACATATTCGTGTGTAATAGACACCACAAACTTGTCAAACTACATCAGATTCCAGTAGCATATTTTGTAAAGCTTAAAGTGGCTACGCTACAGTGACAGGCAAGTAAACACCTTTATTTCTTTTATACAAAAAGACAGGCAGGTAAACACCCTTATTTTTCTTATATAAAAACATTTGAGTGCTAGTGACTGTGTGTGTATTTTAGCCAAAACATTCACTTGCCCGTTGCAAATCACTTCAGTGATACATTCTACTACGTACAGTGGCTACTATATTAAACATCGTTAGACCCACAGATAAACATTAGTGATATACAATGGTTAGTGTATACACTGTTAGACACTGTTGGGTGTATCTTAGTTGGGTCAGTTTAGAACTGGAACACGTTTTGATTCTAGAAAACTGAAACAACATGCGAAGACGTCTTCAGTGTTTCTTTTCTAAGGACGCATCAGTAATGCAAGGGGATTCACTGCAGTACACTAGATCCGGAGTACGACAAGGTTGTGTCCTGTCCCCTCTCTTGTTCATAACATATATAGATAACAAATGTAAAGAAACCAGCCAAACAGAGACCGCAAGAACACCGCATGACGAGAACACAGAAGCAGACCCATCTGCAAATCTAATCATTAGAGAACTCCTGTTTGCGGACGACCAAGCACTAATAGCAAAATCAGAAGCTGAATTACAAGATCACATGAATAGTCTAAACGAAATGTGTAGAGAACATAACATGAAAATTAGCACAAGTAAAACAGAGGTAATGACTATAACTAAAGAAGAAAAAGCAACAACGATTCACCTAAACGAACATCCCTTGAAACAAGTAAAGAGTTTCAAGTACCTAGGAAGTATAATATCATCAAATGGCAAATCAGAAGACGAGATCGAAAATAGATGCAATAAGGCAAACCAACTCATTGGACAAATGGCACCAATACTAAAGAACAAACATGTATCAATAACTACTAAGAAAGCACTTTACAACACAATCTTCCTACCAACTCTATGCTTACCAATGCCAAACCTGGACAATGACAGAAAAAGAGAAAAGAAAAATCACAACAGAAATGAGATTCCTGAGAAGAATACCCAATGTATCAAGAAGAGATAAGATCAGAAATGAAGAAATCAGGACTAAAGTGGGGGTTATAGCTGCACTAGGTTTTATTAGAAGGCAGCAAGTCAAATGGTTTGGCCATGCAAGTAGGTTACCAACTAACAGTATACCACAACAAGGAGTGATGTACAGACCAGAGGGAAGCAGAGGAAGAGGCCGACCACGTAAACGATGGACGCAGGGAATAACAGAGTCCACGGGAATATCGATACATGAAGCCCATAAGCAGGCACTCTCCCGCTGTTTATACTTCACCTTGACATGGCAAGGTACAAGAGGAACATGATGAGATGAGATGATGACGCACTCGTCTACTGCTTTGTGGTTTCCAGTTTCGCGGTCACACCCTCGACCACACTAGGTTGGGGAGGGGGGTGTTTCTTATGACATACTTCTACAAGTAAAAAATGTGTGGAATTATGTAGAGGTGGGGAGAGCCTTGAAGAGATTAGAACAATAATTGCTATGGCAAAGGTAGACTTTTACAAAATGGAGAAGATACTGAATAACTAGAAGATGTCAAATGCATCCAGAAAAGGAGTGTTCAAGTGCTACTTAGAACCTGTACTATTGTATGGATGTGAAACTTAGACAATGAGCAGACAAGCTAAAAAACATTTGATGGCAGTGGAAATGTGGTTTCTGAGTAAAAATGCAAAGAATGCCATGGCCAGATGAGCAAGTCCTACAAGAGGCAAAAGACAACCGCAACTGATTAGAGAAATTAGACGTAAAGAGTCAAATATTTTGGAGTATGTTATGAGAAGAATTAGACTAGAGAACTTGGTTCCTCTACACCCAGGACTAAAAGAGATTTACATGCCTGTGAATCCTCTGAAAGACTGAGTTATAGCTCGCTCTCGAGTCCCATACAGTAACGTTCGTGTTGTCTGAGCCGCCAAAAGGTAATTATCAGAGCGAAGGTGATTTTTCCCCCGACTAGGTACCAACCTAGCATCTCAAGAGGGACTGTTGCAAAGCTCTTATTCCCCTCTCCAAGCTAAGAAACCAGTGGGGTGTGCAAGACCGGTACTGTAACCTTACAACTGAGGAGTGATATAAGGATGCAATCAGGCTCTGATTCAAGCACTGCATCCATGAACTGGCTGGGATTAGCTCTAGGGTGGTGTCAGTTTCTAACTAGGATTGTCTGTATGGGGCTACTATCGATAAACTTTTGTAGCAATACTTCTCGTGTCCAACAGGGGCATGATTTATTCTTCTCTTCTTCTCCAGTCAGCACCCTGGTCATCTTTCAGCATATGACTTGCTGATGGTTACTCGGCCATACGTTATACATTACACCAACTCGAACACGAGTAAACTCAAACAGCAATTAACTCAAAGACTGTTATAAGTGTCCTACGTATAATTTTCTACACAAACACATGTCACATTATCAAATATACAATCACTTATTCGACAGTCACATCACAGTACACTACATCACGATTTAAAAGCGTGGCTCAATGTAGAGCCATAACGCTGTATACTTTTCACCATGTCCACACAGGACGATGGATCAACGCAGACTAACTTGTCCCGAGCTCACTTCCTATCACCTGGGAAGTGAATTCCACGTTTTCACGTTGTGTGGAAAGTCCCTGCTTTCCACGTTCTAGTGTTCACTTGCTGAACACAGCCGTAACCTTTACTCTCTGACCTAGGCTTATAACTTAACCATGCCATGACGTCGTCAGGGTCATGGCAGGTGGTCAAATTTTTCTCCACAAGCTTTAGGTATGTCCTTGCCAACATGCTTAAGTGTGTGCCCCGGGGAAAGGGTAGAAGAGACAAGAACTGCAGGAATGTATCGTTCACTATGTTCATTTAACTACGGGAATATTTCCCTTGTTTTACTACAATGATCGCAGATGTTATTTCAACGTCACGACTACATCCCTCTAAAACAGTGTTTCCCAACGTGGGGCCCACGCCCCACAGGGGGACAATTTGACTGTTAAGGGGGGCAATTCGAAAATGGAAGAAATCGGCCGAATATAACAAAACGGGGAGACTTGAGACTGAAGTTAACTAAATTGGAACCTGACATAAGATCTCTTTGCAGCAAGCATCAAGCACAAGGATCTCACTAAATTTAAACAATAAATAATTACTAATAATTAAAATAATATAGAAAAATCTTTCATTAAAATTATTTTGTACTTGAATTTCAGTTCTCCATTATATGTTTTGAAAATTTACTTACTGTGTTTGCTCAATAATTACCTAGTGATTTCTTCCTAAAACCTATCATTCAAGTTTCTTTAGTGAACATTTCAATTTTTGAATATTAAAAATAATGTATATGTTGAGGGGGGGGGGGGGGGGGGGGGGCGTGGGCATGGGGCGGGGGAGGGGGGCAATATGAATTTTAGAAAGGCTTAAGTGGGGCATGGTACAAAAAAGGTTGGGAAACACTGCTCTAAAATGATTTGGTTCAGAAAAAGAAACATCTGGGTTTATTCAGTGGTCTGTCCTTCGGTGAAATTATGCTTTTGGTTTATGTGGGAAATAATATATATTAAAAATTATTAAATTATTAAAATATTAAATTTTGCTATGTCAGTATTTATTTTCATGTTAAATGCTAGGATTATCTCATTGACTTTGATGAGCACGGGAGTCTCCGTGGCCAAGTGGTCAAGTCGTCTGCATCGCGCTCCCTCCGAAGGTTATGGGTTCGATTCAGAGCTACGTCTTTCGGTTCACGAGTGCATTTTTTCTCTCGGAGACTCCTGGGGGTCGTCGCTGAATTTACGGAGTTCGTGCTTTGTGCGACGCTTTCAACAGGCCGTCCTGCAGAAAGAGACTGAGCCATATGGGATAAAACCGGTGCAATGAAGTCGATTATCTCGACTGTTAAGACATTTGTTTTAAAGACTTTGATGAGCATATTTTGCAGTGATTTCTCTGTTCATTCTATATCTTAGCCATGCGCAAACTTGATGACATTACCTGACCACTGATGTTAATCCCCATGTGATGATTTCTAATTTTCTAATTCTCCACAAATCCACGGTTGAATAGGCTGGATGATAAGCATCCTTCCCTCACTACATTTAGTTTTGCGACTGTAATTTTTATTCCTTCCATGGGTGTTTTATTCATCACAAATGATTGCTTTTATAAAATAATGAACAATATTGCATCTTAAATGATTGCTTTTATAAAATAATGAACAATATTGTATCTTATACGTTCAGTACATTAGATAGAACTGTCATTCTGATATATACAGCGTGTGGGTGTGCAGGCATGGCTTATGGCTAAAGAGTACAAACATACCTAGGATATCAGTTTGGTTTGTGTAATTTCTACTGGTCCTTCGAAATATTTTCGATAAACTACCTTTATTATTTAAACAAGTTAAGTTGGATGTTCTTTTCATAAGGTCGAAGTCACCGCCGCATTTTAGCTGTCATGATTTCTTGGCAAGTTTACTGTCAGTAGTTTGTCATAGCTCTCTGAACGACTGAAACGCCTACCATCGTATGACAAACAGCACAAGGTAGTCTGCATCTAAATCTCCCGCAGCTGTGTTTCGAGCGCAGTATGCAGGATTGTGAACTGCCTTCGTAACTCCTTCGACACAGTCCCAGATTTAGTGAAGTATTTAGAACTTGTTCATTATTAAATATATTCTAAATACTTGATGTTACCAACATGTTTAATTTATCGAGAACGTCTTCCCTTTCCTAGACAACAATGGCTGGGGCATATAGAAAGAATGGAAGCTAATAGGGAAACAAAATTCGCTTACACCCAGGAAATAAATGACCGTAGACCCCGAGGTAGACCAAGAAGACGGTGATGAGATATATATATATATATATATATATATATATATATGTATATATATATATATATATATATATATATATATATATATATATATATATATATATATATATATATATATATATATATATATATTATATATATATATATATACTTGGAATCAACGACTGGCAAGAGAAGGTCAACCAGAGAAAATCAAATCAAATCAAATCAAATCAACTTTATTAGGGTCACAAATTGGGCGCGCAGGCCCGTCTTACATTCGGCCCTTTCAATCACTCGTCTTTCGTTCATCAAGAGCATTATACATTTACATAGGAAGAAAAATAAACATTGTGAAATGAATGTTGTAAACATAAACAAGGCTAAATTACCATGTTATGAGGCCCATCTCCCACCTATCCGTACATCACCCCATCCACACACACACACCCACCTACCCACACACACGCAAACCAAGGGACACATACATACCCCACCAACCGACCCATCCCCCTCCCGCACATCCCCCACCCACACACACTGCCCTCACCTGATCCCCTAACCAAAACACACTCATCACCCACAAACATTCCCCCATCAACCACACATCCCACGCCCATCCAGATACACATCCTAACCCACACATCCTCTCCCCACCCACACCTCAAACCACCCATCCCCCAGCCACATCTCCATCGACCACATATACCCCACCCACGCACACAATCCCCCACGAACCCACACATCGCACATCCACTCACACATCCCCAAACCATACACACACATCCCCACCAACTGACATGCCCCTACCCCCCCCCCCCCACCACACATCTCCCTAACCACCCATATATCCCCAATCCACTCACACACACCCCGCCACCCACACATACAACTTCCACCCACCCACACATGCCTTAACCCAATCCCCCATCACACAATCCCTAACCCGCACATCACATACACCCCCTACAACGCACTATTCGAAACCCACGCACCAGACACACACACATATCCCTCACCAACACATCCCCACTTACACACCACACACATATCCCCCACCCAGATACCACTCAATATTCCCACCCACACCAACACAGATACCCTTACCCATCCACCCCACATACCCCCACTCACACACCACAAAAATCCCCCACCCACACACACATACCTCACCCACACAATATCCCCAACCAACACACCACACACTTCTCCCCACGCACACACGCATTCCCTACCCGTCCACCAACACACACTCACTCACGCATACATCCTCCACTACGCACCCACACACCCCCACACCCCCACCCACCCACCCCCAACCAAACATCTCTCGATCACAATACCCCTACCCACACACATCCTCCACCCACTCACACATCCCACCCCGACACATACAACTCCCTCACCCACCTACACATCCCTAAGCCTCTCACACACACCCACACATTCCCCATCCACGCACACATCTCCCACCCACACACCCCCCAAATACTTCCCCCAACCACCACACATCCCCTACTCACCCACACATATACCCCACCCATACACACATTCCCCGCACCCATCACACACATCCCCCACACCACACACTATCCTCCACCCACACACATATCTTCACCCATACCACCACAAACATACCCTCCACCCACACATCATGCACACATTCCCCATCAACACACCGCACACATATCTCAAACCCACACACCATACACTTCTCCCCACCCAGCCCTTGCATCCCCAATCCACCCAACACAATCCCCTACTCACACAACCCCGCCACCCACACATACTTCCTCAAACCATCCACACATCTCCGCCCACATAAACACACATCCCCCGCATCCGTCCCATATACATTTCCTCCACCCATACACACATCCCCCACACCCATTCCCACACCCCTACTTTCACCCCCACACATCCATCCACACATCCCACCAACACCCACAAAGATCACTACCCACCAAAACCCACACACCCCAACCCATCCAAACGCATACCCCCACCCACACATCACCCACCCACACATATCCCCCACTCACACACATCCTCCACACACACTCACACCTCCTCACATCTAGACACATACAAAATGTCTGACGTTAGCATTGAAACTAGTATGAACAAACTCTCACACTTTACTCACACACATACACTGACAATTGTCATGAGCAGTCTTATAATAATGTTAACCATGGAGAAAAATGTGTACATAAAAAGTATGTGACGTAAAAATAGTGATGCTCTCTCTCTCTCTCTCTCTCTCTCTCTCTCTCTCTCTCTCTCTCTCTCTCTCTCTCTCTCTCTCTCTCTCGCTCTCTCTCTCTCTCACACACACACACACATAAACACACACACACATATATTCACTCTCACGCTCACACATTCACTCTCCCGCTCACTCATTCACTCTCACGCATTCACTCTCCCGCTCACTCATTCACTCTACCGCTCACTCATTCACTCTCCCGCTCACTCATTCACTTTCACGCTTTCACTCTCCAGCTCACTCATTCACTCTCACGCATTCACTCTCCCGCTCACTCATTCACTCTCACGCTCACTCATTCACTCTCACGCATTCACTCTCCCGCTCACTCATTCACTCTCACGCTAACTCATTCAATCTCACGCTCACTCATTCACTCTCACGCTCACTCATTCTGTCTCTCATTCACACTCACTGACTCTCTCACTCAAACTACAGTAATGAACATGAGTTTATATTATGCATGATAAAATCAAATGGTATTTAACTGATAATATGACAGATGAGAATACACAAACATATGGATTCGCGTGTTACATGACATGCATCTGCTCAGCTCTCTCTCTCTCTCTCTCTCTCTCTCTCTCTCTCTCTCTCTCTCTCTCTGTCTCTCTCTGTCTGTCTCTCTCTCTCTCTATCTATCTATTCTTTCATATACACACACTCACACGCATGCGCGCGCACACACACACACACACTAACACATCAACTCTCCCACTGTCTTACTCTCTCACACACAATCCTTCACACACACACACACTCACTCTCTCAATCACACTATCTCACACATACACATACGCATGAACGCATGCACGCACGCACACACTCCATCACTCACTCTCACACATACACGTACGAATGCATGCACTGACACATTCCCCCCACCATTTCTCGCTCAATCACTTTCTCCACACACACGCATGCAAGTGCACACACACACATTCACTCTCTCCCTCTCTCTGACACCCACTTTCTCTCTCTCTCTCTCTCTCTCTCTCTCTCTCTCTCTCTCTCTCTCTCTCTCTCTCTCTCTCTCACTCGCTCCCACACGCACACACATATATAGAGAACAATTATAGTTAAACAATTATAATGAACAATTATACCAGTAAATGAATTATGGTGGCATATAGTCGATATGGATTAAGTATTGAAAGAGTTTTCGGTTAAATGTGTAGGGACTCATTAGAGTTTTCAGATCTGGGGGCAGATCATTCCATAAGTGAGCACCAGAATAGGCGAAACATGTTTTGTTTAGGTCCAATCTAGGCTTTGAGACATGTAACAAATTTAGGCGCTTGCTGTTCATTGCATTAGATTGAATCAGCGGCAGAAGATACCCTGGGGTATTTTGAGATATAATTTTATTTACTAATTTGGCTTTGTTGAAAAGGAAGCACTTTTGAAGTGGTAGAAGTCATAGATGACTGTACAAATTATTACTTTCAACGTGCTTTATGCCAGAAACCAGACGAATAGCGCGGTTTTGTAGAGAACATAGTCGTTTTAAATTAGATTTAGGGCAACCATCCCAAACTGTGGAACAGTAATCGAGATGTGAATGGATATAGATTGTATATAATATTTTTCGTGTGCTTTCGTCCAGGAAGTGCTGAATTTTAGCAAGTTGATAAACTTTTTGTGCTATTTTCTTGGTAAGAGCGTGAACATGAGAGCTTTAGTTCAAATGGCTGTCAATTAAAAGACCTAGTGTTTTATGATCAGTCACATTAACTATAGGTAACGTGCCCATGCGGAGTTCGAGCGGTGATCCAGTTATGGCTAGTGTCTGTAGTTTTTGTCTGGTCGTTATTAGCATGGATTTGGTTTTGTCGATGTTAATTTTCATGCGGTTTTCATTGCTCCATCTAGTAAGATTATCAAGTTCTTTTTGTAAAGAATTCTCTAAATCACTACGGTTTCCTTGACTAGTATATATAGTACAGTCGTCTGCAAATAGATCACAAGTTGTATTGATATATAAAGGAAGATCATTAATATAAACTGCAAAAAGCAGCGGACCTAGTATTGAGCCCTGAGGCACACCAACATCAAGCTGTGTGGGTCTTGATAGACAGATGTTGAAGGACACGACTTATTGTCTGTCGGATAGAAATGACGTAATTATGTTCACCATGTTGGTGCTTGTCTTCATTTGTTTAATTTTCTAATTAAAATATCGTGATCTACCATATCAAAATCTTTTTTAAAGTCTACAAACACCGCTCCACAAATTCTACCGTTGTTGATGTTTAAGTGCCAGCTATCGACCATTTTTGTTAGAGCACTATGGCAAGAATATTTAGGTCGAACCCCAGATTGACTGTTAATTATTAGATCGTTGTTAATTAAATGGTGTAACGTTATTTTATGAGTTTTTCTAGTGGTTTTGATAGCGACGATAGTAAGGAAATAGGTCTACAATTACCCAAAACGCTATTATCGATTGAGCCATTTTTAATTAGCGGAAACACTCTAGCAATTTTAAATGCAGATGGAAAGTAGTTTTTGGCTAGGCACTGGTTATATATGAACGTTAAGGACTCGCTAATGACTGGTGCAGCACAACGAAGAATTCTATTACTGGTACCATCTAGGCCGTGTGAGTTTGTTGATTTGAGGTTTAAGAGATATTTATAAACGTCTGCAACAGACATTAAAGGAATCTCAGCGGGAATATTTCTGGTGCACGAGAGACGAATGGAGACGGATTGTATCTGCAGCAAAGAACCTCAATGGCTCGGAACGCTGAAGAAGAGAAGAAGTCTTCCCTTTCCTCCAGCATAGACTCTAGAAGATACGTTGACAAATAGTTCTGTTATGTTTTTGTCCATGTTGTCATTGATATTTGTCATTTGTGCTTATGGTTGTTAACTATGCTTCATGTTTTTCCTAAATCTCCACAGATTTCGTCTATGTATATTATAATGTTATAATTCCTTATTTTCATTCTTTCTTCTTCAGGTTTTCTAGAGAGAATAAACATCCAACATGTTGACCAGTTTCATCCCAGATATCAGCATTCCTTCGGTGTTTCTGGCGGTTATCTCCGTGCTAACTGTCTACTGGCTATGGACAAAATCGCGACGCCCGTACACCAAATACAACATCCCACCTTTTCCAGTTCCACCCAAGTTAATCTTCGGTCACATGCTAATAATCCGTGGCAATAGCCGCCAGAAGTTCAGGGAATGGAGAGAGAAGATTGGTGACATCTTTAGCCTTGACATTGGGGGTCAACACAACATTGTGGTCAGTGGATATGACAACATAAAAGAGCTGCTGGTCAAGCAAGCCGATAAAATTCCGGACACAATTCGTACTTTTCGTAACGATGTCATTAAAGAACACAACAAAGGGATTCTTGGTGCAAGTGGCGCTAACTGGAAAGAACAGAGAACTGTCTCCCTGGCCATACTCCGGACATTTGGCTTGGGGAAAAACGTACTCGCTGAGAACATCCAAGAAGAAGTTGCAGTTTACATTGACAAACTAGCGGCCCTAAAGGGGCAGCCAGCAGACGTGAAGCTACTAACAAACATTAGTGTTTCCAATGTAATTTGTTCCATCATAATTGGCAAACGTTTTGACCACGACGATCCCTATTTTGTGAGTTTCATGGAACATTTAAATAACTCCATTCGCTACGGATCAAAGATGTCACTGTTGAAGCTCTTCCCATTTCTTTATTATGTTCCTGGCGATCTTTTCTATGCTAAGAGATGGGTCAACAGTGTACTGGCAACAAATAACATGTTTGCTAAAGCTTACATAGAGGACGTCAAGAAATCATTCAATGAGGACGACGAACCGACTACTTTTATAGCCGCGTATTTGCAGGAGCTGAAGAAGAGGCAGGACAAAGGGGAGCCTACATTAATGGATGAGGCGAATCTTGTTGCAGGTCATCAGGAATCTGTTTACAGCCGGAACTGAGACCACGAGCACCACAATTTTGTGGTGTATGCTCTATATGCTCCATAACCCGGACGTACAAGAAAAGGTCTATCAGGAGATCATCGCAAACGTTGGGTCCGAACGACCACCAAACATGCACGACAAACAACATTTAACCTATCTAAACGCAGTTATTCAAGAAACCCAAAGATTCGCCAGTCTAGTGCCAATCGGCATTCCACGAGTAGTCGGGATATCTTTGAGTTCAACGGATACACCTTCCCCAAAGGAAGTGTCATACTTGCCTAATTATTGACTCTGCTTTACATGACAAAAACACTTGGGAAGACCCAGAAAAGTTCCGGCCTGAGAGATTTTTGGACACAAGTGGAAATCTCACACACCCTGAAGAGATGATTCCATTTTCCATAGGAAGAAGAGTGTGCCTGGGAGAAGCACTAGCAAAGATGGAACTATTTCTTTTTTTGTCGTCCGTGTTTCAAAGATTTAAACTCGTTCCTGTAGATTCGGCAAATTTACCATCGTTGGAAGCCATTGTTGGAATCACCTGTATGCCCCATGCTTTCAAACTCCGATTTATAGAGAGAAGATAAAATATGCCCCTACTACATATTCTTGAAAGAAAGCAGGACATGCTCATTACGAATGTTGATATCTGCTTTATCTATCGTCCAGCTAAAAATGTTCTTTTCAGTCAATGTATGTTTATTATAATTAACTTAAAAACATTGTAAATAAGTATACTTTTTGTACCAATGTATTATCATCTATCTATTGCTGTTTTTCTCTACCCCTTGAAAATAAAGTTCGTTCATCACACTACTATACAATTCCTATTCATCCTTGTCTACACAATTCTCACTACTACATTCTACGTACTTCATAACCCATTCTCCATACTTCCATCTAACTACTATATGCTTCCTGGTACTTTTCTCATTCCCCACTATATAATCTCAACTACATTCTTACTAGTCTTTTCTATCTACAACATGTTGCTAAATTCTACCTACTATACTACGTGCTTCGTACTACATCCTTCATAGGCCTTTCTCTCAGTTACATACTTCCAACAACACTCTTTCTACTCTATGCTCCATACAACCTTCTTCCTACTACCTACTAAAGTTTACTGCTGCCATCTTCTGCATTCCTCTTTCTCCAGCTTCCTTCTTTTCTACTCATTTCTCATTCTTCTACCCGTCTCCTTCCTCCACTTTTATTCTCTGTATTATCCTTCACTGCTTCTCTTTTTCCAACCCCTTCATTTCCCTTCCTCCATGTACCTTCTCCAGCCTGTCTCCTCGTATGGCCAAAGAACACTGTTTTTCATTGTTTATATTTGTATTTAATATTCTACATCCAAACATCTGTCCAGCTAATGGTTGTTAGCTAATCTGGCAGTCCAAGACATTCCCAACTTTCGTCTCAGAAACCACATGTCTGCTGCCCGTAAGCTCTTCCTGATTTCTTCCTTCATGTTCCGTGACAGCACAACATGTTCTATATAATGTTACAGTGAATTCTTCCTGACATTTTATCATGGTGGCTTCATGCAGAAGATACTTTTCATTTTCTGAAATGCAGCTTTTGTTTGGCCTATTTCGCCTTTAATCTCTATCACGCATCTTACATCTGATACTATAATTGCCACTAGGTATTTGAATTTGTTAATTTGGTTGAGCATTTTTTTCTTCTTATGTTATATCACATTTTTGGGTTATCTTTTTCTTTGGTATCCAATGTTTCTGTTTTCTTAATATTCAGTGGAAGTCCTTTTATTGCAATGTCTATTACTATACTGTCCAACATTTGGAGGTCTTTTGCATTTTCAGCTATCAATACCGTGTTCTCACTTTATTTTCCATTTTAAATGCTGCTACTTGTTTCTATTATTATTATTATTATTATTATTATTATTATTATTATTATTATTATTATTATTATTATTATTATACCTTTCCCGTTAGTGTTAATATCTTCCAACATTCTGTTTACTTCCTCATCTAATTCGCGTTTTATTTTTTTTAAATTCTGTACATTTTATGCAGAATCTCCACGTTTGAAATGTTGCTCGAGTTTGTGCTTTACCTAACTTTTATTTTACGTTATAATTGCAATGACTTAACAGGTAATTAAATTAATACAATTTAAAAATATTGTTATGGCTTGGAAGTTACAAAGATTGCAGTGAGAATGATGTAAAGCACATGTGTTGTAAACTGAAGAAATATGTAGACAGCGGCTGAGACCTATTGGATGGAAACTCCATACTTAGATATTATATTTTCAGCACACAATAATCTGGACACAGATTGTTATTACGATGCACCGA
Organism: Cepaea nemoralis; assembly: GCA_014155875.1. NCBI lineage: Eukaryota > Metazoa > Mollusca > Gastropoda > Stylommatophora > Helicidae > Cepaea > Cepaea nemoralis. Next base: position 24,932 of record JACEFZ010013732.1, read on the forward strand.
GGAGATGAGGATGAAGAATAAGAGGCAAAAGAAGAAGAAGGAAGAGAAGGATTAAAGGAGGAGGAAGAAAGACAAAGGAAGGATTGAGAAGAAGAGAAGAAGAAGAAAAAAAAAGATGAGAAGTAAGAGAACTGCATGAAAAGAAAATACAGAAAAAAAGAAAAAACTAGCACTCGTTTCTGAAAAGCTTCCCCTCTCTAAACAGATTCTTTACAACATGACGAACTATAACTCCATAAGTGTGCGTTTTGTGACTTTACAGTTTTGCTAGCTAAAGTACTGCATTTCGAAATACTCTTCCGGGAAGGTTAACTCGGTCACCAAATGCCCGCAGAAGTCGGATGTGTCGGCCTAACGGCGCAAGAACGCAGCTCTGCTGTAAACAGGCACAACGCAGTCACGTCCGAGAAAAAAAAAAAAAAACTCCGGATGAACGCAGAAGAGGAGGAAGAAGAACTATTCTTGACGACTGCCTTCGGTCATGTGATTTATTTTTATTTTTATTTTATTTTATTTTTTTTTTGGGGGGGGGGGGGGGGGGGGGGGGAGGACACACAACACAATCACCATTGAATCACAAACAACAATAGTGCATTGCAACTACAGTTATACGTTTGCCAAAAACAACATAGATTTAAGTAACAGTGCCGGTAAGAGTGGGGGTCTACGGACACACATCCAAACATTGGAAAACACATTCCTGAAACTGTGTCACCACCGACCATATTAGAATAGCAAGTGCCTGGTAAAAGGCAATCCCATATCAGATATCTCCACTCGGGTGTAAAGTTATTAGACCAGCGGTTCTCAACCTTTTTTTGGCCCGTGCACCCCTTCACCATATTTTCAGAACGTCATCCCTCTCCTCCCTTTCGTATTTCCTCCCTATAAATCCCCCTCCCCTCCCCCGCCTCTACACAGTATCGTAAAAATGGAAGCTAAATTTAATACAACCTACTAGAACAAGTCTAGACGTCTACATACAACGTGATTTACGGGTCTACTTATGTTATAAAATGAATTTCAGAAGGGCGGGAAGTACAGAACTGTAAGGTATGGAGGGAGAAATAATATCAAGTAATCGGTTCTTGTATTAACACGATCTTGAAATAGTTTTGATTCCCCCTCCCCTTGGAAACCCTAAAATTCCCCCCCCTCCCACCCAGGGGGAGAATTCCCAACCGGTTGAGAACCACTGTGTTAGACATTCATACCGTTCTGGTCACGTGACGTCTATATCTTCTATATTAGAGAGCAGTACAAACTGGCATATTGTTGGGGGCCAGTATAATGTATTAAGTTAGGGTTCGGATTAGGGTTAGTGAATATATGGTAGTAATACATGTTCCAGGGCCCCATCTGCGAATAAACTCTCCCTTCACATATCTAGGCCATGGCATCATAAGTAATGGTGGCCAGTTTTCTGCCTCGATGCCTTTCCTTCTCAGACAATTTCCAGACAATTCTGAAGTTTACCGAGTACACATTTTATTTTTGCGCTAGTTCGCTTTGAACTCAAGCGTAGGCCATACACACTATTCATAGTAGTGATGGGCTGAAATTTGCGTGTGGATTAGCTTTCCCTATTAACAGTGTCCCTCGCCATCAGGCGAACCCACTCCGACTTCAGAGGTACTTATAATTAACGTCCCCAAGTCAAGGACGATAGGATCAACATTTTAGTCCAGCTGTCCGGTGTAGGAGTTGAAGCACTTACCTCGGCATCAGCACATCAGATGTTTAAGAACACGCGTTCTTACCCATTCGGCCATGCGGACCTGCACCCAGTACGCATGTTATAAGATTGTGTTAAACCGACAGCCATAGTGGTTGGGGAAAGCAATTATCAGCCAGTGCTGAAGACTGAAACTCGACCACTGTCCTGGCAAGCAGGCCACTAATAACTATGATATGAAGGCTCCTAGAATAATGAGTACCTAAGCTATTTGAGTGCATGTCAACAGATTTGTGGCAAAACTGCATATAGACACATACACCAACGACCAAGGTCTGTGACGATGTATGAACACCAACACCATGTATTAGGGTACGCAATGATTATGACACGAATCACTGCTTTAAACATTAAACACAAGTTAAAAGCATTCAAATAATATATGTAAATACTCACTATATATATGGAAATACCAATTAACTCATTATGTTTATAACTGAAAGCATGTCGAAAAACAGTTCTTTCACATAGCGTTTTTTGTCTCATGTTATCCCAAGCAACTCGCAAAATACAGAAGTGGGCAGAATACAACTATGTTAACTCTTTATTCTAAATCAGACAAATGTCTTGTATCACCACTTATTCTCACTGTTGTGCAATGTTGAGGGTTTTTATGATATATATTTAATGTAATGACAAGTTCATTTCTTGTATTAAGTTCCAGGCAACTCACAACATGTTAATTGCTTACTCATACTCCATACATTGACATACATGTTTGTTATAACGTATTCTGTTTCGTACAGTTGATACATTAACCCACTCCGCTCTAATCGTGCTTCATTACAACTGAGTCACATCCACGCGTGTATTACATTCATGTAACCACTGTTGGATAGCACGAGTTAAATTAACAACTGAGATAGAGAAGTGGTTACATACAGTTCGTTTCATTTCTTGTCGTTTATTAATACCGAGTACACTTGACATGATTCAAGTAATATGCTGCGTATCACGTGACTCAACAATATGTGGACCAGCTGAGTAAAACAGTTAAGTCTAGACAACAATGGAGCTGCATGCGGTAGCTGGTAACTAGACGCTCTCCTAGCGGCCCGGTTGGCATGGTTTCGATCCACAATGGAACTGATTCAATTTTTTTTTATTTGATCTGGGTGACCCAACCTAAATTGAGTACCAGGAAATGCCTTGGGACGTAGAGGCGGCCGGCGTGATACTGACCACATCATTTATTGAGAGGCTCTAACACCACATACCTAATGAAGCTATACCGTGTACAAGTGTCGTTTACCTTAGACGTATTACTAGACAGTAATATTTGCTGAATCAACATTATAGATAGCCAATGGCAAGACAAGCGGTCCAGTAGCACACTCTGCTGCACTTATAGAAGTTAAGTTACTTGCATATCCTTTACAGACATAACAGTCAACCCCAGCATTTGTTTTTTGTTTTTGGCTGTTCGTGATTCCTGGGCAAGTTTTCATTCAATAGTTTGATACTGCTTTCCATGCTACGGGCACTCATACCACTTCAAACAAAACAACAACAAAAAACCACGCAAGGCTGTCTGCTGCCAAATCGCCCACAGCTGTGTTTCGAATGCGGTATGCGGGATTACGAACTGCGCCCGTAACACCTACACCACGGAGTCGGCGTAGACAGTACCCTCCTCATTAAGACAGTGGAAACAGTTGTAGCCTGGTAGTCTACTGCCGGACCGGTGGTTGTGAGTTCAAGTCAGCCTCGGGGGAATATCTTAAAACTGGCCGGGTCTCTCAGGTCGGCTCAGCCTAAACTGAGTACAAGGTCTTGGCAAGCAAAAGCGATCATATGCCCAACAGGCATTGAGGCGGGTCAAATGGTTCTTTACTGTATTTGCTGAAAGGACTTTACAGACAGCACATGATAAACTGGTTTTACTTGCTCAAATTGTATTATCGACAGTACGTGTTCAAACTGCATGATAGACAGCCCATGTTTAACTAGCATAACAAAGAGCTTGTTGATTACACATTACTGACAGTTCTTGTTACGTCAACAGTAGACAGTCCCATGATCATTATCCAGTGACTTGTCCTCTACAGAACACCCCCCCCCCACTTTTTCCTCCTTATGTCTTTTGAAATTGCTCTCTATCATACAGCAGACGTCTTGTCTCTGTTGCAGTAATGTGTGATTTTCCTATCAGATGTTGAATCCATCAACATTACAATCTACCTCTTTGTCCCTTCCCTCCCTTCATAGTTATTTCCAGGCAGTAACGTCTTGTCTCTGTTGCAGTCATGTGTGATTTACCTATCAGATGTTGAATCCATCAACATTACAATCTACCGCTTTGTCACTTCCCTCCCTCCATAGTTATTTCCAGGCAGTAACGTCTTGCTCTGCCGGTCTCTCTGGCTGAGGGGTTGCACCACTTTCTCCGTAATCCCGTTTATCACGCAGGGTCTCACAGCAAGGCGAGAATTGGAAGCGGTTCGACCCTCGCTCGTGACTTGCGTGATAATGAGCCGGCCGCTCAGAATGCAATGGCAAACTACTGAGCGTAATCTTGCAAAGAAATCAACATACAGCTGAAAGATGCTGATGTTGACAGCGATATTCTGTAAAGGATATGCAAAATAAAAACAACACCGTCTTGCTCAATGTTATTAGTTTTAATAACCAACCTACTTCAAAACTCACTTGTTGAATAGATTTGTTTGTTCTCCTTTTCATCTAAAGAATGTTTAATACTCTCATGTAACATTTATTATATTCATTATGTTCATTCGTGTGCTGTTCAGTTGATTTGTTTAACTTCCATGTTACACACACATACACCCTTATGTTGTTAGAGGAAATACACATTCCCTTAGTAATTTGACTTGCGTTATTCTTTCGAACGCGGGTATGCGGGATTACGAACTGCGTCCATAACTCCTTCGCTATGGAGTAGGTCCACCGAGATAGGTGTGAGTAGTATCCATAAAATGCAGGATAATGCAAGCAAATGTTGAGACAGGCAGCCAGTAGCACCATAAGCAAGGGGACTCTTCCATGACTAATGAAGAACAGGCCGAAGCATATGTGGGAATGTGCCGAGCGCAATAGTGTTGATTATTGAATTCATATTTCATTTAGATAGACCATGTTAAAACATCACAATAAACAGTCCATACAGAAATAGCCTTTCATTTAATTTCGTCCATATTTTTGTGAGCAGTATTGTCCTAGATGAAATAAATTCCCTACCGGTTTGCTAAACCTGTCATATCTATTTGACACTTTCTACTTTCCTTCTTTACTTCTATGACTGCTGATAACATACATGTGAATGTTTCTTATTCTTCTTTAAATGGCTTGAAATAAATTATCTATATCAGCAATTGCAAATAATCTTCCCTGTTCAAAAAGTGGTCCATCAAGTTTTTCTCCTACTATTGTTTCCTCCCCACTACGCCTAATAGCGTAAGTGGAAGACAACAGCTGAAACAGCATTGCATAAATCTGTTTAAACACCATTATACGCAACCCTAACTGAAGCAGCTTTATTTGCTGAAATATCATTTTTGACGGCCAATATTGACGCATGTTGAAACAATAGTATACTCAAAACAATGTATTCCCTTTGTGAATTTAAACACAAAAGCCACAGACAATATGTTGCACAATTTATTGCCTGACATATCTCACTGCATCTCGTTGTATATCATGTGAAATAAATTATACTTAAGCTGAAACAATTAAAACAAATAATCACAGCTATACATTTTTGCTGCATGGCAGTGAATCTTGGAATGTAAATGAACAAATTAACAAGAACTTAGAAGCAACAGAGATGTGGCTCCTGAGACGAATGTTGCGAACTCCTTGGACTGCCAGAGTAGCTAACGACCACTGCATGAAACAGGCTAATGAAACTAGAACATTATATACAACAATAAGACAGAGACAAACATCTTTCCTCGGTCATGTGATGAGAAGAGAGGCATTGGAGAACATCGTGACAACTGGAAAGATCGAAGGGAAGAGAGGTAGAGGCAGGCTAAGAGACATGATGCTGGGTGGATTGAGACGGTAGCATGGAGGAATGCCATCAGCAGAGATGATCCAGAACACCAAAGACCGAGATCTGTGGAGAGCCATGAATGCCTAAGCCAGCTGGCACGGCACTTGAAGATGATGATGATGTTCTTTCCAGAAAATTTTCTTATACCCATTTAGGCTGGGAAACCTTGGTTAATGAAAACAAAAACACGCCTCTGACGGAATTGGAACACACAACCACTGGGCGCGCAGGCAAGCGTGCTAGCTGCTGCACCTCCCCTTGTACTTAATACCCTCGTTCTTCCCTTGTACTTAATACCCTCGTTCTTCCCTTGTACTTAATACCCTCGTTCTTCCCTTGTACTAAATACCCTCGTACTTCTCTTGTACTAAATACCCTCGTACTTCCATTGTACTACATACACTCGTACTTCCCTTGTACTAAATACCCTCGTACTTCCCTTCTACTACATATACTCGTACTTCCCTTGTACTACATACCCTCGTACTTCCCTTGTACTTAATACCGTCTAACTTCCCTTGTACTAAATACCCTCGTACCAAGAGTTATTACAACAGACTATACTATACACAGCTGTCACATGAACACTTGCTGTGATCTCGTTTCCCTATTAAGTGTAGTGATGCCATTCTTTGAGTTTTCGTATTCAAGCATAACAGATATTTCTAAATGTTGTGTCGCAACGGTACTCCTGTTACACAAGGGTGTGGTGGTAATAATTTGCCCCAAAGTTATACATCCTAAAGCAATATATTGATGTTACGCATGAGATATGACCTATTTTAAAAGTGTAAAAGCAATAATAATGATGTTACGAACGGGATATAACCTATTTAAAACGTGTATCTCCTATTTAAAACGTATATCTCCAACAAAACGAAACAATACATTTAATAGCAGTTGTTGACCTGTTGCCCGTGGTCAAGATTGTTTAGTAATATTGCCGCTACATCTTACCTTCTGTGTTATTAAGAGCTAAACATTTACTAGTGAAGCACACATAAAGGAATTCATCCACTCAGAGACATTCTATGACAAAGTGGCTTGAAGACTAACATCACAACAAGGTACTTACCATTATGTCCTCCAGACCCTCTTGAAACTGCTCATCGTTCTTGAGCACCATTCTAATATTTGGTCCATCACCACATGTCTTTTCTTCTTGCTTGTTGTTGATCTTTGGGCTGAGAGAACATAACCGCAGGGCATGAACACTCTAGCTAACGTATCAGTCTGTCTATTTGATACATTTTGGGGAAAGCAAGGTGTGACAGTAACGTCATAGCAATAGGAATTTACATGTATTAAGTTAGGCATTAGGAAATGGGTGGGCATATTCTTTTCCTCGTCGCTTGTTTTTCACAGATAGATCCTGGCTACCTAGTTTACTGATGTCTTCCATGCCATGAAGTTTAACTTTCATTTTATCCTTTCTTGGTCTCCCCTTGCCACTCCTGTCACTTGTTTTCCCAGGAGGAAGGTGGAATCAACAAGCACATCTTCAAACTTATTATCTGTTGGGATTATTGACTGACTTCTGTCTACACTCCTCCCTTCTGTCTTCTCTTCCATATATCTATTCCTTTCTCTCTCTCTATTGTACCCTCAACACATACTCCGACAACAGTTCCTTTCAACGATAAATAAAATATTTATTAATAAAAACTATGTCTGGTGTGTGTATGGACTGTGTACGCGTAGTTGATAGTGTATTCTATTGTTGGTGCAAGACTGAACTCGTAATGTCTAGCAGCGGTGTCACATCTCGCCCACTCATTATGCAAAACCACAGGACAGCACATCAAACAGGAAAGGTCTCACCCTGGATGATCCGTATGCTTGAGTCTGACGGTAAATCCGTTATTGAATGAAACAAAACTGTTCACCGCTGGATCACTGTACAGTAATAATAATCCAGTCAGTTTATGACTTCGCCCGAGTCTGTTTCATGAAAGTACTTATCCAACATTGAAAAAAACCACATCACCACAGTTCAGCATATTGTCTCTATGAGTAGCAATGTTTTGACTTGTCTATTGTCTATGCATACAAGACGTATGTAGTTTTATTTTGCTTTGCTTTCTGCAAACTTATATTCCTTTTCTCCTTATTATTTTGGTTATCTGGATCTTCTTTTTCAAAGTTCCTTTAAAAGTATAGTTTATTTCTTATTTGATCTTGTCTAGGTTGTTTCCTTGGTTTATTGAGGTATTTGCTCTCCTCACAAATGAAATGCCTTGAGTTTTTTCAACCAAGCTTTTCCAGCACACAAGAAGTATGTGTCTATCTTCTCTGATATCCGGATAGGAGTTTGAACCTGTGAAAAGTATAACAGATCCAGTGATAAGCGTCTGCCACTTAATACTACTTATGCAAGTGTCCTTCTCCAGCCATAATGACAAGGCTTCCGAAGTAAACACCAACATAAGACATATGAATTCACCAAAGTCTAACTATTCACTAATAGAAAACAATGATAAACGCTATGCTCACACATCTATTGTCCTATGCCAAAACTATTACTCTAAAGTATTAATACCTTATATATGCACTTATCCTCCTGGAATCGAAATACACTAGCGAATAACACACTAATATCCCATATTCTTTCAACCCTTAGGGACGTGTATTTCTTTCCCCACTCAGGAGGCATAGATCATTCAGCCCAGTTTGGAACACACACTAACCAGAAACCTCAGTTGCTACTATTTATAACAAGTGTCCAATCCTCCGTTGATTGTTTGATCTACAATCAAATTTGCCGTATCCTGCCCATCAAAAAGCGGTGAAATCACGTAGTGGTTAGTTGTTCGTTTCTCTCCGTTGTTACGCTGTTCCTCCGTTCATCGCTGGTCGCACTTCAAAGAAATCTATTCTCTGATCACCGTCTTTCTGTTCCCGTTCTCTGTCCGTTCTTCTGTCCGTTCGTTTCCCGTCGGCCGATACGAGCGGCAGCCACTGACCTCAGGCGAGTACCTGTATCCTATTTTTATATTCGTAGGTCAATGATCGTTAATTTTATTCCTCCTCTCAGAATGACGTACACAATGGTTAACCCTCCTCCTTCCTTGTATTTTAATATGTAAGTTATCAAGGAATCACTAAACTGCAGTTTTTTCCGTGACATAGGCCCCCTCTTAAGAGAGTTGACCGCGTCGACTCTTCATCCCTGTAGTTTTGATTCCTATGATCCTCCAACTTATTCCTCTTCCTCTGGAGTTGGATGTCTAGATAATAAATCCGCTCCTACATTCTCCTTACCCGATATGTATTCCACTGTGAAATTGTCCTGTTGCAGCAACAACGTCCATCACATCCACCGTGCGTTGAGCTTCTGCGAAGTAGCTATTAACATCACATGTTGATGATATGATTGGATCCTCACGTGGATCAGCACCTCATCCAGTAGGCGACCTCATATGCACCCTACCATACTACTCATGACTGAAACTAGTGTTGGCTCATCGCTCCTGTCCGTCCTGTCGACCTCCTTTCGACTTGCTTAAGCGACGGCTCACAATACAGACGGATTGTCCCATCCTGATTGTAACACTGCTTCCATGTCCTCTTGGTTTCCCCCGGCTTTGCCTCTGGGGATTGTTCCGCCTCGTCCTCGTTGGACCGAGTCGTCTTTCCCAAACCTCCTGGACTTTTGCTTCCAGGACCATCTTGGGCGATATTGGATCTGGTCAGCCCCTCTTCGGTTGGAGTCCTGGGTATTTCTCGCCTTACCCGACGTTACCCACCCCTTCTGAACTTGGTTACCGGTGAAACTTTCACTCTTGTCCTTTCCCTGACGTGTGATTTCCCTCCTCCTTTCGTTGGGTAAATCTGACCTATCACGTACTGTCCCATAGGCCCTCCTATGTTGTACTGGCGATCTCTGGTCTTCGTCTGGACTGGTAACCTTTGTCCCAATGGCTGCCATCACCATAAAGTGCGAAGCTTTGCTCCCGGATCTCTCCTCATATTTCCTAATGAGATGCCTAGGGAGATTTTTCTGCTCTTCCCCGATCCGGATTTTGTAGATGTTCTTGGACACCACCTTTTCCACAGGATAAGGTCCTTTCCATCCTACTTGGAGTATATTGGTCTCTGCTGGACCCCACACTTCCACTTTGTCTTCCACTTTAAGAGCTATGTTACTCTTAGTCCGCTTGTTGGGTGGTGCGTTCTGGCACTCCGAACAAGACTTCAACCACCGGCGTACATCTCCGGTCATTCCTGGCCAGCAATAATGGCCGGAAATTTGCTGCAAGGTCTCTCTGACGCCCATATGTCGATTCTCGGCTATGGTGTGTCCACTCTGAAGAATGTGAGGACGGTGGGTCTCTGGAACCACCCACTGCTCGTGCAGATTGTCTCCCCTCCCAGCTCTCCGATAGAGTAGTCGATTCTTCAGAAAGTACTGTCCCCGTTCTGGTGGCTCAGCACTTCTTTGCAGCTTCCTGTAGCAAGGACGCAACGTAGTATCCTTCCTCTGGGCAGTATGCAATTCTCCTATCCCTGAGTTGTCGCATAGTGTCTCTGCCTCTTTTTCCTTCCCTTGAGATCCACTGACTACTGTTCCCTTGTGGGCTGGCTGTTTGGGCATCCCCAAAAAGACATATTTCGTGCCAATGATCATGGGAAATAAGGAGTCAGATAATACAGCAGCTGGAATAATGCCCGTGACGTACCTGGATTTAATCTCCACCTTGGCGATTGGCAGCGTCATGGTAACCGCACTCCTCATTGCCGGCTGTATTTCTATGGTCTCCCCTGTAAGTTGGTCTGGGCTTACCAGGCTGGCGTCTATCACAGCTTCCCCATCCAAACCGGTATCGTAGAGACAAACAACCTGCTGGCCATTGACTTCAATCAGTTCGACCACAGGTGGTCTCTCTTGGTCTTGAGTGTCTTTCATCTCCTTGACCGTTTCCTTGCCTTCCTCTTTTGATTCCTCGAGGTTGGTTATGCAATTGGCGTCTTCTGCCTTGCATCTGCAGTCCACATTATTATGTGTTTTCGACTGGCAGTGTGTGCACCATTTTCCCTTCCAAGGTTTCCGTGTGTCCTTTTTGTTCCTAGCTCCTTCGCCGACCTCAGCCTTGTCTGTGATCACCGTCGTAGGAGTCACTTTGCATGCTGCGAAGTAAGAACTTTTAGGTTTCGATCTGCAGTCCTTCGTGTTATGAGAGGGCACCTTGCAGATTGAACACCACTTCTCGGACCACTGTCGTTTCGCTGAAGAATTCGAGGTGCTCTGGTTTCCTTCCTTCACCTTCTCTGAACTCTCCATTGACTTCTTTATATAAGGTTCCACTTTTTCTCCTTCCCAGTTTTTAGGTTTCTTTTTCTCTTGTTTCTCCTGACCTTGGGTTTGTGTACTTAGTTCTTTAGCTTCCCCATGGACTTCTATGAATCTTTCCGCCAGCTTATTCACAACATCCAGCCGTTCCGCCCCTTGTTCTCCTAAAAATGTCTTCAGTGGTTCCGACATTTGCTGTCGCATTTGATCGACCACCATCATTTCTTCCAGACTTTCATAATCCCTCTTGAATTCTGCCAAGTCCATCCATTTCTGGAGATAGGATTTCAGCCTCAGACTGTAGGCGGCGAATAGCTCTCCCGGCTCTCGTCTAGACGATCTAAACTTCTTCCGATACGTTTGTGCTGTGACTTCATAATGCTTCATCAAAGCGGCTTTCAATTCCTCGTACTGATTTTCATGTCCTGGTGGGAGGCGTGTGTAGACCTCGTACCCTGAACCACGTAAGGCCTGGGATAATTTAAGAGCCCATCTGCTCCTATCCACTCCCATAGCGACTGCCATAGCCTCGAATCGATTCGCAAAGTTGTCAAATTTTTTTTCTTTAGACTCCTCATAAACAGCTAAGGGAAACTTCATTGCATGGTAGCTAGATCCACTCATGTTGGTTGAACCATGTAACGATGATCCGCCTTCCGCGCCATCTATTTCTCCCTTAGTTTGGGTTTTGAGTTCCATCTCTTTCATGCGGTATTCATGTTCCCGTATCTTGTTGGCCTCTTCCGCATCAAGTCTTTTGTTGCTCTGTTCCATTTCCATGTGTTTCAATTCCAACTCAATCTTTCGATCTTCTCTTTCCGCATGACGAATTTCCCTCTCTCTTTCCTGTATGTAATCAGTTAGTTCCGAACCAGCTAAACCAATCGCCTCCCCGTTGGCCCTTAGTTCTGCTGTAGTTACTTTAGGAGTTGCCATAGTTAAGAATGTAAGTCAGCAAATAGAGTACAGAAACTTCAAGGCAGTAAAGCAATACTTCCTATAAACAGATAATCTACCTAGAACCTATATCATTTATCTATGTCTATTTAATATTATTAATCTACAACACCACACAGTACATCACAACCACTCTCTCATCCACAAGAGGAGATATAGGATAAAGACTTATGTAGACGTGTGACCGTGTGACTAGGTATGTAATGTGTCTTACCACCTATCCACATTCACCCTGTCTGGAACTTTCTCACTGTAAAGTCACCAGCATTAATGAAATGTTTCTACCATAAATGTAATGGCACCATATATCCAATGGACGTCCTTCCATTAAAAGTCATCAATGTATACTTATATTTATTCCAATCAGTATGTCCCAACATGCAGGTACTCCGCTATGCCTGTGCCAATATGCAGGTACCCCTCTATGCATATGCCCTGTTATGCCTCCAGGTCATATGGGTATTATGTTAGTACCCGCTGCTCCACCAATTATGTCACTTGTTTTCCCAGGAGGAATGTGGAATCAACAAGCACATCTTCAAACTTATTATCTGTTGGGATTATTGACTGACTTCTGTCTACACTCCTCCCTTCTGTCTTCCCTTCCATATATCTATTCCTTTCATCTCTCTCTATTGTATCCCTCAACACATACTCCGACAACAGTTCCTTTCAACGATAAATAAAATATTTATTAATAAAAACTATGTCTGGTGTAGTGTATGGACTGTGTAAGCGTAGTTGATAGTGTATTCTATTGTTGGTGCAGGACTGAACTCGTAATGTCTAGCAGCGGTGTCACATCTCGCCCACTCATTATGCAAAACCACAGGACAGCACATCAAACAGGAAAGGTCTCACCCTGGATGATCCGTATGCTTGAGTCTGACGGTAAATCCGTTATTGAATGAAACAAAACTGTTCACCGCTGGATCACTGTACAGTAATAATAATCCAGTCAGTTTATGACTTCGCCCGAGTCTGTTTCATGAAAGTACTTATCCAACATTGAAAAAAAAACCACATCACCACAGTTCAGCATATTGTCTCTATGAGTAGCAATGTTTTGACTTGTCTATTGTCTATGCATACAAGACGTATGTAGTTTTATTTTGCTTTGCTTTCTGCAAACTGTCACCGCCTCACCTTTATAGATATTAATTAAAGGGCTGCAACTCCCGCCCAAGGGATAGAAATGAGTCACTCGAGGCCCGAGTAATCTAGAGCCTTCTCGAAGGACTGGTCATTGAGTCCAGGGTCCCGTGGACACTGATGTGGCCCGCCTATTGCGGGGTCCACGAGGAACTCGGACAGAGTTACCACCCGTGTCGGATTGGGACACGTGTGGACCGGCAGAGGACAGACGGACTTCAGAGAGACAACAGGGCCTGCCTTAGAGGGACTCAATAGATATCAATAGATATATAGACATAGGCTAGATAGTGTGCTAGACTGTTGTATGATAACTATGTGTGATGATGTTAACTATCTGTGATATGTAATATAGCGCGGGATTGTTAACCCACTGCGCCAACGCACTGTTTATTGAAATACAATAAATGTTCGATATCATATTGAACGGAGTTATTGTTGCCTGTGTGAACCCGAGCTCAGATACCTAGGCATGAGCAAGACAATGACAGGCTTTTTGGGGGCTTATTCTCCGGTTTTTGCATAAGATCTAATGTTACACAGCTATTTATTGCCAAGTAAAATCACTAAATTAATTATATCAAATTGATTTTTGTACCACAGATTGATAACTTTACAAGTTTAAAATATTAGTAGCTATCTAGCGATAAAGTAGAAGTAATCTGAGTCCCTCAGCAGTGTCTCAGCAGTGCCTCAGCAGTGTGTCTCTCATTATTGTGATTATTATAAACTATTTTTGACATGACTGTGACATTTTTTGACTGTTACTAATGTTTTCTCACTCTACGAGCAGATTGTTCCGCGAATAGTGGCGCGTGCAACCTATGTAACCTTTCCAACAGTGGCGAGAGTACAAGACAACACCCGCAAGTTCTGGGATTAAAAGCTAAGTTTCATATCATACCCATTGCAACTCTAAGCGGTACTTCTCACCATCCATCAATGTATAATTTTGCTTTGCATTGATTTGTTTGTATATTCATGACCTTGTAACCAACATAACCTTGCATTTGTTTTACACATTTAATAAGTAAGGGAGATAACTAAATTTTCTACTCCCCAACATTTTGTCTAAGGGATTTAACTTTATAAACAGTACCAACAAGTAAAACACAAGATGTCTAGCTTAGATAAATGCATTGAGCAAGGAATAAAATTAGGCTATAAAGAAGAGAAACTGTCAGAATGGGCACAGAAAACGCACGCAGAAAACATTGCCCGTGAAGAAAGAGCGATTGAACGAGAAGAAAAACAAAGGCAAATGCAGATTGAGGCAGAAGGAAAAAAGATACAGATTGAGGCAGAAGAAAAGAAGATGCAGATGCAACTGCAGGCTCAAGAGAAACAGATGGAGCTTGAGGCGGCGGCCAAACTAGCCCAATTGAATGCCGATACACAAATAAAACTAAAGCAGATGGAGATTGATTCCAACGTAGAAATATCTGTGAATAAACTAAGAAGCAAGGAAGAGGAACAGAAATATAACAAGTATAAAGGCCCCGTGAAGGCAGTCTGCTCAGGAGATTCCATCAGCGCCTACTTGGAAAATTGTGAGTGTCTAATGTCCTACCATAAGATCATAAAATCAGATTGGGCATTCATTTTAATGAGAAACTTAGCTCTTGAACCTTTAAAAGTAATAGAGACAGTGCCACAGGAAATGAGAAAAGACTATGACTATTTAAAGCAAGGCATTCTCCAACATTTTTCTTTAGATACTGCAGGTTACCAACAACAGTTTGCCAAATTATCTCCACAACCAAACCAAACCTTTATAGATTATGTCAGTACAGTACAAGACGTGTGTACAAAGTGGATTAACTCGGATAAAACTAACAACAGCCATGACAAACTTAAAGAGCTTATTATTATTGACAAGATAGTGAGTACCATCCCTACACCTTTTGCTAAGTTCTTAAAACAAATGGACTGTAAAAGTATTCAGGAAATCGAGTCCAAGGGGAATGCATTTTTCACAGCAAATTGAGACATTTTTCATCTAAACATAAGTCAAAACGATACAGCAGCAGAAGTAGTGTTACCACAAGCACATCGAGACAAAGTTCTAAAGACAGCCCATGACTCACCTTTTGGAGGTCATATGGGGTACGAAATGACCAGGGCTAGGGTCCTGACCCAGTTTTATTGGCCAAAGTTTTGCCAAGATATAAAAACCTTTTGTAGACCTTGTGATATATGTCAGAAACTGGTCAAAAAGGGGAAAAACCCTACTGCATTCTCTTTAAATGGAAAGTTGAAATTATTCCATATAAATATGTTGAAACCATACTATGCCAGACAGGACATTGAGACAAGTGAACAGACGCAGCTAACTGGTGACAGAAACGAAACGTCAAGTTCCCAACGGAATGACACCTCGACAAATGAAGCATCGTTAACGACACACTCTTACGACGACAAAAACGACAAAGACATATGGACATTACCGACAATCTGTGATATCGACAACGACGACAAATTCGACGACATATTGACAACGATTGATCTCGACGACGACGAAAATGACATTGAGGACAATTTACAAACAGTAGCATCTGTGATAAATCAGACAGACGTGGACAATACTGAAATCCCGGTACCAATTATGACTGACGACGGGAGTATAAATGACATACATATCTCTGACACTTTGACACAACAACAGCGACAAGACATTTTGACTCTCCTTAACGAGTATAAATCTATCTTTTCTAACAAACCTGGACGCACTGACAAGATAACACATTCAATTGTGCTGACAGATCTGACACCGGTCAAATGTAGACCATATTCTATTCCTCTCCATTACAGAGCAAATTTAGACAAAGAAATTTTAGATTTAGAGAAAAATGGAATAATTCAAAAATCGATGTCTCAATATTCTTCACCGATTGTCCTGGTGAAAAAGAAGGACCAGACAATCCGTTTGTGCATCGACTATAGGGTATTAAATACAAGAACCACAACGGATGCAGAGCCAATGAACAGTTGTGAAGATCTCATTTTAAATATGGCTCAATCATCCTTATTTTCCAAGGCTGATTTAGCGAAAGGATATTGGCAAGTGCCACTACACCCTTCTTCTAGACATATAACAGCATTCGCAACACCCCTCGGTTTGTACGAATGGTTATATCTTTCATTTGGTCTCAAGAACGCACCGGCCACATTTGTTAGATTAACAAGATTGTTATTACACGGAATTAAAGATGTTGAAGCCTATATTGATGATATATGCATCCATTCTTCTAATATGACTTCTCACTTACTTACACTCAAACAAGTCTTCAACTAAATCTCTCTTTTTGGACTTACTATCAAACCTTCCAAGGTTGAATTAGGCTATAGACAAATAGACTTCCTTGGTCATAGAATTTCTGAAGGCAAATTGTTGACAGATGATAAAATTGTTTCCAAGATTCTTAGTCTAGAAGTTCCTACCACAAAGAAACAAATTAGAAGTTTACTAGGTCTTATTAACTATTATTCTAAATTTATTCCACATTGGGCAGAACTTACCTCAGTCTTTTCTGATATGTTAACTAAAGATCATCCATCAAAAATTTGTAAAAGTACCAGCTTAGACGATGCAATGTGTAGATTGAAACATATTTTTTCTAATCCGCCAGTCTTACGATTACCCAACATAAATTTACCCTTTATTTTGACCACAGATGCGAGTGCTATCGCGATAGGAGGATGTTTAATGCAGGAAGTGGATGGAGTGAGACACCCGATTCTCTACGTAAGCCGCAAACTAAAGAAGGCAGAGACCCGGTATGCTACAGTGGAATTGGAGGCTTTAAGCCTACTGTTTTGTGTATTGAGATTATCTAAGTTCCTCTTGGGTAGTCACTTTGTTGTGCTCACTGACAATTCGCCATTGTTGGTCCTTAACCAAGGGTCACCTAAAAACCATCGTTTAAAAAGATGGTGTCTTCTTCTTCAAGATTTCGACTTCGAAATCCGCCATATCAGAGGCACGGACAACATTATGGCTGACCTATTATCACGGCAAACGAATGCGCCAGTAGAATGACTTTTAGTACATCGACCATTCGCCATACTAGAAACTGTGATACTTTTAGTCTGTGGCATATAACAGTGTAACTCTACACCTGCTAGAGAACTCTCAGTAAATAGGTTACTTACGACACCCACGAACATGAAACTTTAAGAGCTATACTTTAAGAGCTATACTTTAAGAGCTATACTTTAAGAGCTATACTTTAAGAGCTATACTTTTTTTATACTATCAAGTGCCCAAGCTCTAGAACGATCCCAGCAAGAAACGTTAACTGTGTTTCAACCAATAATATCAACCAGTGAACTGACTCTGAATACTGTAAGAACACTTTATACGGGACATTGAGAACAACACATACTTGCTGTTGCTACGAAACTTTGCAAACAGCCGAAACAGAACGACGTCGACTACAACACTC
Source organism: Cepaea nemoralis (assembly GCA_014155875.1). Classification (NCBI taxonomy): domain Eukaryota; kingdom Metazoa; phylum Mollusca; class Gastropoda; order Stylommatophora; family Helicidae; genus Cepaea; species Cepaea nemoralis. The sequence goes on from JACEFZ010013732.1 coordinate 42,526, forward strand.
AAGAGACAGCCATACTAACTTTAACATTCATGGCATAACACGCTAACAACAGGAGGACAACGCGCACATCATCGTTGGATTTAGATTATTTAATTAATTAATTACTTTAGTATTAAATATGTATTATATTTGCATTAATCATATATATAAAATGTGTTAACCTGTAATTTGTACATATTCTACTATAATATTACAGGCGGTTCCATTCATAGGCTAAAGGACCGTCCTATACAATTGTCTCTGTGTAAATTATAACCCATTTTTGAGTCATCGTACAAAAAGTACGTATTTTCTTAAAGGGCAAATATCGCCTAGTCCATTTTTTCTAAGGGCAATAACACTTACCTCAACTTTAATTATATATTTTAACCAAATACTATTTTGAATGAAAGGTGAGTGAATGACAGCGTGAATGAATTAAATGAGAGAACGATATACTGAGCGGACAAATTGTACGCAAAACGTATTTATTTTAATTTGTCTGCGTCTTTCATGTAAAATTGCATGACTTGTCTAAATTGTTGATACATGTTTAGTAGTTAGTTTAATATACTTAGTTTAGTAGTTAGGATACATCTAAGCACCACTACTTGGAATGCCTGATCATGTATTGCACATGATTGAGGTTATCCCAACTCGTGACGCTTGGAAATAAGCCACACATTCAGCACACACGTTACACAAAACTTAAAACTGAACACTATCAATTTAAAATACAGTCACTTTATTAGAAACAGCAACTTATTAGTCACCACACTAACAAGCCAACAGGGACACATGTTGTCTGAGGGGATAAAATAACAACGTAACTACATATTTAGCATTATACAACATACGAGAGTAAAAGTGTATTGAAATGCACACACAGATCAAGATTTGAAGGTGTACTTAATTAGCCAGGACTTCGGTCTTGTTAATCCTCTTTAATACAGAGGTTAATTGTCTTGGTATCAGTGGGGTACTATGAGAAGGACGGGTTGTAAAAACAACTACTAAACGTCACGTAACTTTGGTCAGATAAGCATTTTTAAGGACACAGGAGAGAGAGTGATCTCTTCACCAAATCAGAGAAGTGGTGTATGGGAGAATACATGAGTTTTGATGCCAGTATGTAGGTTACCAGGTTACTGTCCACCAAACTACAAACACCAGTGATTCGGTGACAGAATTAGAACAGATCTAATTACCCTATAACAAACCATCTTATCAGGGGAGAGGGGGGAATCCTGTCACCGCCTCACCTTTATAGATATTAATTAAAGGGCTGCAACTCCCGCCCAAGGGATAGAAATGAGTCACTCGAGGCCCGCGTAATCTAGAGCCTTCTCGAAGGACTGGTCATTGAGTCCAGGGTCCCGTGGACACTGATGTGGCCCGCCTATTGCGGGGTCCACGAGGAACTCGGACAGAGTTACCACCCGTGTCGGATTGGGACACGTGTGGACCGGCAGAGGACAGACGGACTTCAGAGAGACAACAGGGCCTGCCTTAGAGGGACTCAATAGATATCAATAGATATATAGACATAGGCTAGATAGTGTGCTAGACTGTTGTATGATAACTATGTGTGATGATGTTAACTATCTGTGATATGTAATATAGCGCGGGATTGTTAACCCACTGCGCCAACGCACTGTATATTGAAATACAATAAATGTTCGATATCATATTGAACGGAGTTATTGTTGCCTGTGTGAACCCGAGCTCAGATACCTAGGCATGAGCAAGACGATGACAAAACTTATATTCCTTTTTTCCTTATTACTTTGGTTATCTGGATCTTCTTTTTCAACGTTCCTTTAAAAGTATAGTTTATTTCTTATTTGATCTTGTCTAGGTTGTTCCTTGGTTTATTGAGGTATTTGCTCTCCTCACAAATGAAATGCCTTTAGTTTTTTCAACCAAGCTTTTCCAGCACACAAAAAGTATGTGTCTATCTTCTCTGATATATCCGGATAGGAGTTTGAACCTGTGAAAAGTATAACAGATCAAGTGATAAGCGTCTGCCACTTAATACTACTTATGCAAGTGTCCTTCTCCAGCCGCAATGACAAGGCTTCCGAAGTAAACACCAACATAAGACATATGAATTCACCAAAGTCTAACTATTCACTAATAGAAAGCAATGGTAAACGCTATGCTCACACATCTATTTTCCTATGCTAAAACTATTACTCTAAAGTATTAATACGTTATATATGCACTTATCCTCCTGGAATCGAAATACACTAGCGAATAACACACTAATATCCCATATTCGTTCAACCATTAGGGACGTGTATTTCTTTCCCCACTCAGGATGCATATCTCATTCAGCCCAGTTTGGAACACACACTAAACAGAAACCCCATGTTCTACTATTTATAACGAGTGTCCCATCCGCCGTTGATTGTTTGATCTACAATCAAATTTGCCGTATCCTGCCCATCAAAAAGCGGTGAAATCACGTAGTGGTTAGTTGTTCGTTTCTCTTCGTTGTTACGCTGTTCCTCCGTTCATCGCTGGTCGCACTTCAAAGAAATCTATTCTCTGATCACCGTCTTTCTGTTCCCCGTTCTTCTGTCCGTTCGTTTTCCCGTCGGCCGATACGAGCGGCAGCCACTGACCTCGGCGAGTACCTGTATCCTATTTTTATATTCGTAGGTCAATGATCGTTAATTTTATTCCTCCTCTCAGAATGACGTACACAATGGTTAACCCTCCTCCTTCCTTGTATTTTAATATGTAAGTTATCAAGGAATCACTAAACTGCAGTTTTTTCCGTGACAACTCTTCACCTCCAACTTTCCCATTCCCCATCTCATGGATTGCCCAAAGAAAGTGGACTGTCTTCTTCTGATGGGGTAACAGAAATGAGTGGCAGTACACGAGACAGAAGGCTGTGGAAGACATGATCATCACACCTCACGGTAGAAACTATAAGATCTAATTTACAAAACTGTGTAGTATTCACGGCCATCTTGATTAGATAATGGAGGATGTGATTACATCACACATGAAAACTACATTGACCACCCAGCTAGTAAGTGATCAGTAGACAAGTAGACAAGTTTACCAGCACAGAGCCGTATAAGACACGCAACAATAATCCAGTGTCTTCTTTAGGGTAAACCCAGACCACTATCGTAGCAAGCAAGTGTACTAACCATTCAGTCACTGCAGACCCCTATCAGTGTGTATATGAAGAATATCACAGCAGCTCAGTGGCTAGCATCGTTTCTACCGGCCAGGAGGTCATGTGTTTGAACCACCTTCTAGGGCGGGAAATTTATTCTTTCTATTTGTCTGTGGACCCGGTCTAAATTAGGTGCCAGAGAATACTCCATGACGCAAATGCGACCAGCGAGATATTGACTATGCCACCCATCGAGTGCCGATTGGTCAATACAACTATCTAGCCAACACCATATATTCAATATACTTCAAGGCGTGGAAAAGGGTCATTTACTTATGTTCTACTTGTCCATCAATAAATGAGTGATAAAGCACTTAACAAAAACCAAAGCAAACATGATGTAAAATTGAATTAATATCCCCAGGCCTAAACACCAGTAGGTTATTTGGTTAATGCCTTGCACAAATTTGTGTCTGTTTTATCATCAGAGTTAGCCTACACAGATTGGGATGTTGCTGGCCCAACACTAAGTCTCCTGGTTGCTCAGAGTTAGCCTACACAGATTGGATGTTGCTGGCCCAACACTAAGTCTCCTGGTTGCTCAGAGTTAGCCTACACAGATTGGGATGTTGCTGGCCCAACAATAAGTCTCCTGGTTGCTCAGAAATGTTGCTTGTCCTTTACAGAATGTTGCGATCAACTAACTCCAGGTTGATTTTCGGGGCAATTTTAAGTTTGCCATTGATTTCTGAACGAGAAATCAATATTTAACTCCAACTGAATGCCGGTGCAGGGATTGAACGCCCTACTTTGTCAACAGCGCACAAGAAGTTTAAGACAGAATCCTGGTACAAAATAGAAAACTTAAAACACCCCACAAACACCCAACAGCTGGCAAGCAGCAGAAGAAAATCTTCCTAATTGTTTTTAGTCCGTTGTTTGTGGATGAATAATGCAAAACAAACATATCAACATATCTCATGGATAGATAAGGCAGGATAGGTCTACTTTGTGTATAGACAAGAGCAGATTTGGTGACAGCCAAGACGAGCATACCTTGTATATGGACAAGATATTATGAGCATATCTCTTGTATGGACAAGACAGGACGAGCATATCTCTTGGATAGACACGATAGGATGAGCACATCTCTTGTATAGGCAAGACCGGATGAGCATACCTCTTGTATAGACAAGACAGGACGAGCATACCTCTTGGATAGACAAGACAGGACAAGCATATCTCTTGGGTAGATAAGACAGGATGAGCATGTCTCTTGTATTGTCAAGACAGGATGGGCATACCTCTTGGATAGATAAGACAGGTCGAGCATGCCTCTTGGAAAGACAAGACAGGATGAGCATACCTCTTGTACAGACAAGACAGGATTGGCATACCTCTTGGATAGATAAGACAGGTCGAGCATGCCTCTTGGAAAGACAAGATAGGATGAGCATACCTCTTGTACAGACAAGACAGGATGAGCATACCTCTTGTGCAGACAAGACAGGATGAGCATGCCTCTTAGATAGAAAAAAAACAAGCACACATGATTGTCACGAACCCACTGTAATTTAACGATAAGATGAAAAAACTAACAGAGACAGCATGTTTTCAAGGCCACAATTGTTTTTAACTAGTACAGAAACCTGCACGTTGGAACAAGGGAACCGCCAGTCTTTGAAGGTTCCCTAGGAAACGAAGAATCTATTGGCATTGTTTGATGGGTCGGCGTTCGAGAGGGACAGACGATTGCTTGGTTGTAGAAAGGGGAGATAAAATTTCCTGTGAAGTTAGGGACGGATTGTCTGCCCCTAAGAACATTTGTTGTTGACATGAATGACGACACTAGGACAATCCCTGGTTGGGAGAAAACATAAATTCTTTTGCTGGCAGTGTAAAGAATGGACTTGGAACTAGACAGAAGTGTTTAACTGGCTCGATTTAGTGTTGAATAGAATCGCATGTGTTCTGTTTCGCTTAACATGTGTCTTTTATGGCAAATTGTGAATTCGATTCAGAGATTGAGTCAGGATGGCATAAGGTATTTGAGGGATTGCATCTAGCTGTAAATAATGTGGAATAGCTTAGTGATAGATAGAGTTTAGAACTCTATCATAGTGTTGTTGCGTTGTGGTTAGGTAGTCAAGGAATATCAGCGACAGTAGGCAGTCGCATTGTTAAGATTAACTAGTGTGAGAAGTCAAGTGGCTCCGCTGGTGGGGAATAGTGAAATGGGATGATATTTGGAGAGATTGGGGATGGGGAGAATGTCCAATGGTGGGATCTTCCAGTGAGGTCTACTGGGGTTCTACACTTTACATTTTGGTCTTTCCTTGTCTTAACCCACCTCAGACCGAGGTGATAAGCTCCTCTGCCCATGACAGAGTTGGTTCACTGTCATGTATCTGAGTGAGGCCATCGGCCTACACTCATCTAATGGAGGTCAGGGACAGGTGCTCTCACCGAGTGTGTTGTTCTTTCTTTTACAGGTTCCCTCAGGTCACTCAAGTCACTCAGGTTACTCAAGGTACTCAGGTTACTCACGTTACTCAAAGTACTCAAGTTACTCACGTTACTCAATGAAGCTAAAACCTAAATGCTTACTAGAATGGAGACCTTAGTGCAGGCAGTTATTCAGCAGCTTTTGCACTGGGCCCAGGATGAAAGGGGTCTAAAGGAGCATTTGTGAGAGTATTTATCAAACATCACACGTTAGCAGAATACTAGAGATTGTTTTTTCCGCATCATTGGGAGAGGGAACAATCGTGAGATTAATGTTTCAAACATCACATGTGAACAGAACAATAGAATTGGTTTTTTTCACACCACATGGGAAAAGACCAGTAGGTATTATGTTTTCACACGACAGGTGAAAAGACCAATAGGTACTGTTTTTCCACATCACAGGGGAAAAGAACATTAAGAACTATTTTAGGAAATTATTAAATTCCTGTGAGACTGTAAACAATACCAGTGCTCTTGTGAACAGTAGAAACTTTAGAAATGAATTACGTTTATTTCAAGGAACAGCGTTTTTCGTGTTCTCACTGGGCAAGGATGTTATAAGTCTCAGAACAATAGGGACTTGTAATAACGGTGTGTGATCTATTCCGGATCAGTGTCAGACTGTGACCAGGTATTTGAGTTACAAAACAGCTACCGGAGGAAGTCAACATCTAGCAGGAGGGACACATCATTTGGTGAGGTTATCGTGTACTTAATAATGATGTGGTGTGATCCTTGCCGGGATGATCGGGCTGTACTCCAGAGCTGTTCGGTCTGAGTCTGCAAATACACTAGAGTATACAACATACATTCTACACATACACTTTCTCACATACATTACACTTTTCTTTATTAAATTAATTTGTTATTAATTTTTAGAAGCTAGAGTTGTTGAGTATGTTGTTTTGGGGAAGTGTGAGAGGGGGCATGATCCAGTGGTGAGTGAGAGAGAAAGGGGTATCCAGGGATTGAGGGAGTGTTGTGGACGGAATCTGGTGGATTCTCCAGAATAATGATATGGGGTTAAATATAATGTGGGTGTTGATTCCCCTCACTCCAGGGACGACACAATAAATAGGAACCACGACAATGATATATAGACAAGACAGAAACGGTCATACCTCATGTAAGAATAAGACAGGACTAAACATACCTCATGTAAAGACAAACCAGAACGAGCATACCTCATATATATATATATATATATATATATATATATATATATATATATATATATATATATATATATATATATATATATATATATATATATATATATATATATATATACTATACATATACAAGACAGACAGAGAATGCCTCATGTATAGACAAGACAGGACAAGCATACATTTATATACAAGATAGGACGAGCACACCTCAGGTATAGATAAGACAGGACGAGTACGCCTCGTGTATAGATAAGACAGGACGTGCACACCTCGTGTATAGATAAGACAGGATGAGCACACCTAAGGTATAGATAAGACAGGATGAGCACACCTCATATATAGACATGATAGGATAAGCACAACTCAAGTATAGGCAAGACATGACGAGCAAACCCCATGTATAGATAAGACAGGACGGGCATACCTTATGTATAGATAAGACAGGAAGAGCACATCTCATGTATAGATAAGACAGGACGAGCATACCTCGTGTATAGATAAGACAGGACGTGCACACCTCGTGTATAGATATGACAGGACGTGCACACATCGTGTATAGATAACGAACAGACACCTCGGGTATAGATAAGACAGGATGAGCACACCTAAGGTATAGATAAGACAGGATGAGCACACCTCATATATAGACATGATAGGATAAGCACAACTCAAGTATAAGCAAGACATGACGAGCAAACCCCATGTATAGATAAGACAGGACGGGCATACCTTATGTATAGATAAGACAGGAAGAGCACATCTCATGTATAGATAAGAAAGGACGAGCATACCTCATGTATAAACAAGACAAAAGCATACCTAGTGCATAAACAAGACATAATTGAGCATACCTCGTGAAGTTATCGAACTTTGAGTCCGGTGTCATGTTCTCCAAATCTCTTGGCACAACTTTGCCAAAGCTTCATGAGATCTGTCAGAGCTTTAGACACCTCAATCTCACTGGGAGACAGCCATAGTTTCTCAGGAGACAGCATGAGTTCACTAATTATCATAGGTCGGTAGGGAATATCGTCATCAACAGGTGCAACCTAAGTGTACGAAATGAATATCTCTCAGTTATACAGGTAGACCGATATACCGTTTATTGAAATAGGCGAAAAGACACAAGCAGACAGCTTGACATATGGACAGACAGCAGACGTGTGAACGGGCAGCACACGTGTGGACGGGCAGCAGACGTGTGGACAGACAGCAGACATGTGGACAGACAGCACACGTGTGGACGGGCAGCAGACGTGTGGACAGACAGCAGACATGTGGACAGATAGCAAACATGTGAACAGACAGCAGCCATGTGGACAGGCAGCAGGCATGACGGGCAGCAGACACATTGACAGACAACAGACACGTGAACAGGCTGCAGGCATGTGGACATACAGCGGACATATGGACAGGCAGCAGACATGTGGACAGACAGCGGACATGTGGACAGACAACAGACACGTGAACAGGCTGCAGGCATGTGGACAGACAGCGGACATGTGGACAGGCAGCGGACATGTGGACAGGCAGCAGACGTGTGGACGGGCAGCGGACATAAGGACAGACAGCAGACATGTGGACAGACAGCAGACATGTGGACAGACAGCAGACATGTGGACAGACAGCAGACATGTGGACAGACAGCAGACGTGTGGACGGGCAACGGACATGTGAACAGACAGCAGGCATGTGGACAGACAGCAGACATGTGGACAGACAGCAGACATGTGGACAGACAGCAGACATGTGGACAGACAGCAGACATGTGGACAGACAGCGGACATGTGGACAGACAGCGGACATGTGGACATACAGCAGACGTGTGGACGGGCAGCGGACATGAGGACAGACAGCAGACAGCAGACATGTGGACAGACAGCAGACATGTGGACAGACAGCAGACATGTGGACAGACAGCAGACATGTGGACAGACAGCAGACGTGTGGACGGGCAGCAGACATGTGGACAGGCAGCAGACATGTGGACAGGCTGCCGACATGTGGACAAGCAGCAGACATGTGGACAGGCAGCAGGCATGTGGACGGGCAACGGACATGTGAACAGACAGCAGGCATGTGGACAGACAGCAGACATGTGGACAGACAGCAGACATGTGGACAGGCAGCAGACATGTGGACAGACAGCAGGCATGTGGACGGGCAACGGACATGTGAACAGACAGCAGGCATGTGGACAGACAGCAGACATGTGGACAGACAGCAGACATGTGGACAGGCAGCAGACGTGTGGACAGACAGCAGACATGTGAACAGACAGCAGACATGTGGACAGACAGCAGACATGTGGACAGACAGCAGACATGTGGACAGACAGCAGACATGTGGACAGACAGCAGACATGTGGACAGACAGCAGACATGTAGACAGACAGCAGACATGTGGACAGGCAGCAGACATGTGGACAGGCAGCAGACATGTGGACAGGCTGCCGACATGTGGACAAGCAGCAGACATGTGAACAGGCAGCAGACATGTGGACAGACAGCAGACATGTGGACAGGCAGCAGACATGTGGACAGACAGCAGACATGTGGACAGGCAGCAGACGTGTGGACGGGCAGCAGACATGTGGACAGACAGCAGACATGTGGACAGACAGCAAACGTGTGGACGGGCAACGCACATGTGAACAGACAGCAGGCATGTGGACAGGCAGCAGACATGTGGACAGACAGCAGACATGTGGACAGGCAGCAGACATGTGGACAGACAGCAGACATGTGGACAGACAGCAGACATGTGGACAGGCAGCAGACATGTGGACGGGCAGCAAACATGTGGACGGGCAGCAGACATGTAGACAGGCAGCAAACATGTGGACAGGCAGCAGACATGTGGACAGACAGCAGACATGTGGACAGACAGCAGACATGTGGACAGACAGCAGACATGTGGACAAGCAGCAGACATGTGGACGGGCAGCAGACATGTAGACAGGCAGCAAACATGTGGACAGGCAGCAGACATGTGGACAGGCAGCAGACATGTGGACGGACAGCAGATATGTAGACAGGCAGCAGACATGTAGACAGGCAGCAGACATGTAGACAGGCAGCAGACATGTAGACAAGCAGCAGACATGTGGACGGGCAGCAGACATGTGGACGGGCAGCAGACATGTGGACGGGCAGCAGACGTGTGGACGGGCAGCAGACATGTGGACAGACAGCAGACATGGGGACAGACAGCAGACATGTGGACAGACAGCAGACATGTGGACAGACAGCAGACATGTGGACAGACAGCATACATGGGAACAGACTGCAGACATGTGGACAGACAGCAGACATGTGGACAGACAGCAGACATGTGGACAGGCAGCAGACGTGTGGACGGGCAGCCGACATGTGGACAAGCAGCCGACATGTGGACAGACAGCAGACATGTGGACGGGCAGCAGACGTGTGGACGGGCAGCAGACATGGGGACAGACAGCAGACATGTGGACAGACAGCAGACATGTGGACAGACAGCAGACATGTGGACAGACAGCAGACATGGGAACAGACAGCAGACATGTGGACAGACAGCAGACATGTGGACAGAAAGCAGACATGTGGACAGGCAGCAGACGTGTGGACGGGCAGCCGACATGTGGACGGGCAGCCGACATGTGGACAAGCAGCCGACATGTGGACAGACAGCAGACATGTGGACAAGCAGCAGACATGTGGACAGACAGCAGACATGTGGACAAACAGCAGACATGTGAACAAACAGCAGACATGTGGACAGACAGCAGACATGTGGACAAACAGCAGACATGTGGACAAACAGCAGACATGTGGACAGACAGCAGACATGTGAACAGACAGCAGACATGTGAACAGACAGCAGACATGTGAACAGACAGCAGACATGTGGACGGGCAGCAGACATGTGGACGGGCAGCAGACGTGTGGGAAGAGAGGCAGAAGCAGACCACGAGAAATGATGCTGGAAGGATTGCGACGGTGGCATGGAGGAATTTCAACGACAGAGTTGATCCTGAAAACCAAGGACAGAGATCTGTGGAGAGCCATGAACGCCAGTTGGCACGGCACTTGATGATAATGATAACATATATATATATATATATGTTAACTACGTGCTAGATGGTTATATGGTTGGGTTGGTCACGAGGAACGCATGCTGAAAGACTGACAGGAGGATCAGTATTATCGTTACTACATAGACAGAGCACAGACCACAATTACAACATTGCAGACCTGAGGTTTTTCTGGCGGTGGCACTGTCAATGACTGAGGAAGAAACAATAAATTCACATTTTATAGTGCAGTAGCTTATGTATTATGGAAGTATATTATCACTTCTGCCTTTATACAAATCTTTGACATAAATTTAGAGCGGTAAAAGACAGTTGGATTACTACCACTTCTATATTTGGGAATTGAAGGCAGACAGGCGTGCCAAGGAGGCTGGCAATCCAGATTTATCTTCCTGCTGAATATGTTGCTAGATATTAAGAAACGCAATAAGTAATAATAAATTACGTGGAAGAAACATGGTTTCATAAATATCCAGAGACAGGCACTCACATCCCTTCCCTGCTTCTCATGACGAAGAAACGATGAAGTGAAACTCTTCAGGCTTAGAATTAACCATTGCAGACATAATCACCATCTATCCAACTGGGTCACCACGGCAAAGTGGTCAAGCCGTCTAGCTCAACCTCTGAACATCTTCGGTTCATATTTAGACTCCGTCATCAGTTCATGAGTGTGATGTTTTTTTGGAGATCTCTGGGGATCATTTCTGGAGCTACGTAGGTCGTTCTATGTGCACCGTTTTCAGCACGTCTCTGCAGAAAGAAAGAACCATATGGGAGAAAACCTGGGGCAATGAAGTCGATCTTCTTGCATTTCGTCACCTTTCTCTATAAAATGACACGAAAATTAGACGAACAGGAATGCTTCCATGTAGAGAGAGGAAACACGATGGAACATGCCACTCAAGTACTGGAGTCCAGATGAAACATCAATTATTACTGGGAATCTTGATGAAAGAAAAAAACATAATCAGACACAGGAGAATAATTCGACAGAAATTATATCATCAAACAAGAAAAAACGACACACACACAAAAACACTTAACTCAAAAGTAATCCGATCAACTCAGAAACCGAACACTAAACAACACAGCAGAGCACAATGACAACACGACCTTACCAAATCTCAGTGGTATGGAAAATTAACAGATTTAAGTCATTGTGTTGATTTTATCACAGAAATTATTCTTATTGTTGTTTCGTCCTTCAACCCCACAAGTGGCATCCAACTCACTCTAAGCAGCTCTTTACATGTCCTCTCCATTCCTTCATTAATCTCTTCTCTTCTCTTCTCTTCTCTTCTCTTCTCTTCTCTTCTCTTCTCTTCTCTTCTCTTCTCTCTCTTCTCTCTCTCTCTCTCTCTCTCTCTCTCTCTCTCTCTCTCTGTGGTTTTTGTTTGTTTTGTATTTGTTTTTAGAGTTTTCTCTATTGTGTTTGCCTTGTGGATTCGAGACAAAGAACTTTCCAGCTATACTGTATGCTCACATGCTTAATGTATATAACATGGTCCTTTGCTTACTTACTACTGTGAGGTCGACATAAAATGGGTGTGTACCAAATAGTATTCAATTACATGTCTGAAAACAAAAGGTATCGAGAAGATAGAACTTGAAGCTTTAGCTTCTCATACCATAACCTCGAATATGTGAAGTTTTTAACACTTCAGCATGTTTACCTGCCGGTGTGGTAGTTATGTGCTCGAACACGTAACAATGTCCAATAGTTGAAAACTAAGGAATAGCCAGATCAAAAGTGTGGGTGTGTCATTGTACATCTGCTGCTGCTGCTGCTGCTTATTATTCCGTTTCTTCTTCAGATGCCTGGTCCGGTCGTGACTATTGAAGCATCTCTATTCTTTGATAGTTTCATGTAGTGTTGTTTATACTGATTGTGTTATTGAACTACTGAAGCTTCCCACAGTACCGCTACCACAGGAGAGTGGGTTGAGTTTTATTCGATGTATGCCTACCTTCCGAACCTTTCCGAGGTCTTTCTTAACATCATCCAGCGGCGAGATTTCCTGGGCTGGTTCTACAGTGATATCCTCATTGGGCAGCTCCTCAGTGTCGATTTGGGGATTCATTTTGACAATGTCTGATTCAGGCGGCACCAGGTTCATCAATGAGCTCATCAGCGAGTTGAAGGACAGCACGGAGTTGACCATTATACGGTGAATTGTCGTCATGACCATGTAATCCAGCATGGTGATGAAACTGCAAGACAGCCGAAATACGCACAGTAATAGTCGTTGTTGTTCATTTCATATCTCTCTCTCTCTCTCTCTCTCTCTCTCTCTCTCTCTCTCTCTCTCTTTCTTTGTTTCTGTATGTGTATGTGTGTGTGTGTGTATGTGCGTGTGTGTGTATGTGTGTGTGTGTGTGTGTGTGAGAGAGAGAGAGAGAGAGAGAGAGAGAGAGAGAGAGAGAGAGAGAGAGAGCGAGTTTCGGAACGTTTTATTTCTTTTTAATGATGGAGAAACACAAAGCATAAATAGGGAACTTGAACCAAAAATGTGGACATTACCAGGATTATACGAAGGGCTTCATATGAACACCTTAAAAGTGTGAAAGACATTACAATAACCATGCCATTGTCTTATAACTTGTCAATATTCTTAAGGATGTCAAGAATGTTAAGCATGTGACATCAAAGTGCAGACGAACACTGTGACATCATAAAGACAGTTTAAAGATGGCCGGCCCACTTTTGACATGCACCAAAGAGGAGCAGCGTTCTATTAAGCTTTTTTATCATTGAAGGGGGTGACACGTGTAGAAATTCATTGGCGAATGAAGGTCCAATATGGTGGTGCATGCCTGTCAGTCCAGCAAGTGTATGGTCAGAAGGGCGTGACTTCAGTGACAGACTGTTCACGACCGGATCAGGCACATTGAGTAGTTCCCCTAGAGTCAATTCCAGCCGATCAAGGCCTCGTGCAAGAAAACCGCCGATTGATTCAGAGTGACATTGCCGCACATCTTGACATCGAAACATGAAACATTTGTTCTTTACTTTTTTAGAATATATTCACCCATAAAAACATTTAAGGTTTTTATTTGAAAACAACTTGTAGCATTTCATATAGTTAAAAATCAACATACGAATAGGTACTGGAGAAGCTTGGAATGAATGATAAGTTGATGGAAGATATAACAGAGACATGTCAATTATACTGGGCACATTAAAACACCTAAAACCTGTATGTTCCTGTGGGCATTGTGGTTGGAGTCTGTTGACCAGATACCTGCAATATGTAGGGGGAAAATCCATCCCAGGCCTAATCCCAGCGAGTCTGCATGTAAGATTGCTGAATCATGACCTGGCGACATCCTAGCATACCTCTGCACAGGTGTCCAGTCTCTGTACCCATTTGTAAGAAACAATACAGAAAATGGGGCAGATCACATAAGAGTTGGACGAACATCAGCAGTCTGTCTCAGCGTACCGCAGAAACGAGAGGCAGAAAGTGTTGGAGATCCGTAGCAGTCAACCTTCATTGTGGAGATGGCACCTCATTGGTTTGTTATAACAATTTATTGCTGTAATTTTATTGCTTCTGATGTTCAAACACCGGGTTTGCAAGTAATTCACTGTTTCAGACTTTCACTTTAAAACGCAAACTGATTTAGACGGCATACAAACTGGTGTAAATGACATACTAATAGTCTCGTAAGAAGCGTTTTAAATTGGGATGAACTAAGTAGGTGCTATGATTGAATAGGGAACCCCGGCAGTGCAGTGGCTAGCAATCACGCCTGTCGGCCCCGGTGGTCATTTATTAGAATCCCCATCAAGGAGAGTGTTTAGTGTATTTTAAGTACTCAGTACTTGCAGGTCAGTCTAGCCTTAAATTGATACCAGAGTGTATCTTGGGAAGTAAAAGTAGTCGGTGTGACATTGTCTGCGTCACCCATTCAATGCCAAGTGGTCTGTAAAACTATGGGGCTAGTACAACATATGTAATTACGTCTTATGGCTTGTAAAATTGACCTAGAAGCACTACCTTGGCAAAGACACATTATATATATATATATATATATATATAATATATATATATATATATATATATATATATATATATATATATATATATATATATATATATATATATATATATATATATATATATATATATATAAGTTAGTGCTTCTCTGTTGGATTTCGGTGCCTGGTGTTCTGGATCAATTCTATTGAAATTTCTCCATCCCATCATCTTATACTATCAAATATTTCTCTCAGTCTGCTCCCGTCCCCTCGGATCTGTACAGTGGTCAGGATGCTCTCGGGTGGCTGTCTTCGCATTATATGAATACATAATGCTGTTTGTCTTTTTTCTTATAGGTGTGTATAATATTTTACATTCATTAGTCTCTTCCAACCACTCATTGTTAGTTACTCTGGCCAGCAAAGGTGTTTGCAGCATTTGTCTCATAAACCACATCTCCGCTGTCTCCAAGCTCTTCCTAGTTCATTCACATTTAAGATTCACTGCCAAGAAACATACAAGCTTCGATATCAATTCAGGACTTAATTTAAGACATTCAATAAAATGATTTATTGCATACAATACTTTTTATCTATTGAAATGAGTTTTCCTTATCCTTCTCTTAACTAATTAAGTGCCATGAGATAAATAATCGTCTTAATCTGCCATGCGCTTATATATCGCCCATGTGTTGTCATTGTGTTATAATACAACTTGTCTGCGACCATAGTAACAACTTTTATGTCATAACTGTGACAAACCTCTGCTTCTCATTTTCCGCCATCTATGTTTGATTGGTCCAAACCTTCTTTTTGTTTGGCACAGAATCAGTTACTATATGTCACACATCGTCCATCTGATGTTAAGATGCTCCCAAACATTTGAATTTACTACTGACTTAGTTATGCAATTTCTTACTATTGTAACATCACATTCTGCTGCTATTTTTTTTTTTTAATATTTGAAATCACTCTTTTTGTTTTGTTATATATACACATGCAAAAACAAAACCACATCACAACAAAATACAACATCACCTTCACACAAAACGCAACATAACAAACTCAAGAAACATCAAAGCAAACATTAAATATTCTTGCCAAATGCAAGCTGAGCTTACTTGGTCAGTCTTTTGCAGATAGCTCTCTTATTGGCTTGCATTGTGTAGATCATTGGGCGCTCGGACTCCAGATAGAAAGCAGAGTTGGATTCTGTAAGCACAATCATATTATTTGTTAATAAACAACTGATAGCAATACTGTATGTGAGTTAGTGAGCATTATTTTAGATATGGGAAAAGGGTTTGATAACCGACATTGAGATCAGGGATCAGTCCATAAAAGAAACAGGATTTATTGTCTAGTTTTCAACATCATCTGGGAATTTCGTCTGAAAAGAAAAGCTGGATAAGAAAGTATTTGATTGTATCTAATATATTGTGTCAAGCCTTAGCGAACTTAAGTCCTGACAATTAATACCCGTAGACATATATGTGGAAGACAACTTAGGTTTTTGAACTTAAAATGTTACCAAAAGGTTCTTAGAATACCGAGCACCAAGAAGAAAAATACTGACATGCTACCAGATCTGAACAGAAAAAGCGGACTTATAATCAGTATCATGACTATGAAACTGAAGTACTACATATTTATTAAACAACCCAGTGATTTGGAAAGAATGGGGATGAAAAGAATAGTTCTTAACAGAAGAAGCAGGGGTCGAATATTAGGAAAATCAATACAGAAAATTGAAGAGACTTTTGGAATGTGGTTGTAAGAGACATGAACAATGGCAAGAGGTCGAAAAATTGTTCGACGGGTCGTGATGTGAGTGTCGTTCTGTAATGGACCCTCTAAACCAGTGATTCTCAACCTTTTTTGGCCCATGCACCCCTTCACCATATGTTCAGAACATCACCCCCCCCCCCTCCATCCCTTTTCGTATATCTTCCCTATAAATTCCCCAGCCCCTACACAGTATACATACAAAAGGGAGCTAAATTTAATAACACATACTAGTACAAGTCTATCAATCAATCAATCATGTGCCATGCCGGAAAGCGTGGGCGGTCATGATTCGCCATTTCACTCGATCACCAGAGTCGTGGATCAGCTCAGTGTTCCTGTCTCGTCCATACCATGTGGCCAAGCCATCCAGGTATTTTCCTCTCGGTCTTCCTCTTGGTCTGTTCCCTCGATCTTGCCAGCTGTCACCAAGTTCTCCAGTCCATTTCTTCTCATAACATGTCCAAAAAATTTTGACTGTCTACGTCTAATTTCTCTAATCAATCTACGATTTTCATTTGTCTCTTGTAGTAATTGGTCATTGGTTTTTCTATCTGTCCATGGTATTCTTTGCATTTTCCTCAGAAACCACATTTCTGCAGCCATCAGATGTTTTTCAGCTTGACTGCACATTGTCCAAGTTTCACATCCATACAAAAGAACAGGCTCTATGTATCCCCTCAACACTCTTTTTCTCGTTTCAATTGACATCATTTTATTGGTCAGAATGTTTTTCATCTTGCTAAAGGCTACTTTCGCAATGGCGATTCTTGTTCTAATCTCTTCAAGGCATCTCCATCAGATGTTATGACTGTTCCGAGATAATTGAACCGATTCACTTGTTGAAGAATATTCCCATTTACTTGTATATTACATTGTGGTACTTCGTTCTTCCTAGTGACAACCATAACCTGTGTCTTCCTACAATTTAATTCCAACCCCAGCTGCTCACTGTGTACAACCACAGCGTCTACTAATTGTTGCAGATCCTGTGCATTGTCTGCAATCAATACTGTATCATCTGCATATCTAATGTTATTTATGTTTCGTCCTCCAATGCTGATTCCATTTAGGTCTTCTACATTTCTGAAAATATTTTCACTGTATAAGGAAAAAAGATCTGGAGACATTACACATCCCTGCCTAACACCTCTCTTAATAGATTGGTATTGTCCTACTTCATTATCAATTCTTATGGCAGCTTGTTGTTTCCAATATATGTTTTTTATAAGTCTAATGTCTTTCCCATCAATTTGTAGATCTGCAAGCATATCCACAATGTTGACATGTCTTACTCTATCAAAAGCCTTTGTGTAGTCAATAAAGCAAAGATGTATATCCTTGTTTACTTCTAAAGCACGTTCAATAAATGTAGTCTATACGTCTACATAAAACGTGATTTGCTGGTCTAATTACATTAAAAAACGAATTTCAGAAGGGCGAGAAGTACAGAACCGTAAAGTTTGGAGGAAAAAACAACATGAAGTAATCGGTTTTTGTTTTAACGCAATCTTGAAATAATCTTAATTCACCACTCCCACTCCCGGAAACCCTAAATTCCCCCCTCCCCCCGGGAATTCTCCACTGGTTGAGAACTACTGTGCTAAAAACAAGAGTTGTGTCTGACAT
>JACEFZ010013733.1:0-5000 GCA_014155875.1 Cepaea nemoralis
TCTCCTAACATTTTTTTTTGGGGACTGATGAAATTGGTCGTGGGGGAGATCATGATTCTCTACATCTGACTGATAAATGTCGTGGGAGATCATGAATTCTCTACATTGCTGACTGATGACTGTCGTGGGAGATCATGATTCTCTACATGCTGACTGATGACTGTCGTGGGAGATCATGATTCTCTACATGCTGACTGATGACTGTCGTGGGAGATCATGATTCTCTACATGCTGACTGATGAATGTCGTGGGAGATCATGATTCTCTACATGCTGACTGATGACTGTCGTGGGAGATCATGATTCTCTACATGCTGACTGATGACTGCCGTGGGAGATCATGTTTCTCTACATGCTGACTGATGACTGTCGTGGGAGATCATGATTCTCTACATGCTGACTGATGAATGTCGTGGGAGATCATGCTTCTCTACATGCTGACTGATGACTGTCGTGCGAGATCATGATTCTCTACATCCTGACTGATGACTGTCGTGGGCGTTCATGTTTCTGGTTCACTTGTTTAAGAATAGTCCCATTTACCTGTATATTACATTGTGGTATTCTTTCTCTCTCTCTCTCTCTCTCTCTCTCTCTCTCTCTCTCTCTCTCTCTCTCTCTCTCTCTCTCTCTCTCTCTCTCTCTCTATATATATATATATATATATATATATATATATATATATATATATATATATATGTGTGTGTGTTGTGTGTGTGTGGGGTGGTGGGGGGGGGGGGCGCGTGTGCGTGTGTAGGGAAGTCATTCAGACACGCAGAAACTCTAAATCACCCCGAACCTGTAAGCCACACCAACCCCAATCCACGCCCTATCTGCAAACTACTCCACCCTACGGTGTAGAGTAGCGTCAAATATTTGGTCGTGTCAGGACAGTATAAATTCTGGACGGCGATATAGTTGCAAAAAATGGAGTGTTGACTTTCAGTATTAGTTTTTGGCTCAGCCATTGTTTACTGTGTAAGTGGAGAGAACTCCATTGCATTTTGGAATTAGAACAGGGACGGGGTAGGGATGAGGTGCCTTTTGTGTTTTGTCGCATTTATTTTTCTCACTGCCCATGAGACCAGGAGGGTGTGTCGAACCCATCATTATATACGAGCATAGGATTCCTGGGGGGGGGGGGGGGGAACTAGTAGTCTAATAGTTCCCCTAACAATACAACATCAACACTAATAGTACAATAGTTCCCCTAACAATACAGCATGCACACTAATAGCACAATAGTTCTCCTAACAATACAGCATCCACACTAATAGTGCAATAGTTCCCATAACAATACAGCATCAACACTAATAGTACAATAGTTCCCCTAACAATACAGCATGCACACTAATAGCACAATAGTTCCACTAACAATACAGCATCCACACTAATAGTCCAATAGTTCCCCTAACAATACAGCATCCACACTAATAGTCCAATAGTTCCCCTAACAATACAGCATGCACACAAATAGTCCAATAGTTCCCCTAACAATACAGCATGCACACAAATAGTCCAATAGTTCCCCTAACAATACAGAATCCACACTAATAGTTAAATAGTTCCACTAACAATACAGTATCCACACTAATAGTCCAATAGTTCTTCTAACAATGCAACATCCACACTAATAGTCCAATAGTTCCCCTAACAATACAGCATCCACACTAATAGTCCAATAGTCCACCTAACAATACAGCATGAACACTAATAGTCCAATAGTTCCCCTAACAATACAACATCCACACTAATAGTACAATAGTTCCCATAACAATACAACATCCACACTAATAGTACAGTAGTTCCCCTAACAATACAGCATCAACACCAATAGTACAGTAGTTCTCCTACAATACAGCATCACACCAATAGTACACAATACAGCATTAACACTAATATTACAATAGTTCCCCTAACAATACAGCATCACACCATAGTACAATATTTCCCCTAACAATACACCATCCACACTAATAGTCCAATAGTTCTCCTAACAATACAGCATCCACACTAATATTACAATAGTTCCCCTAACATTACAGTATCAACACTAATAGTACAGTAGTTCCCCTAACAATACATCATCCACACTAATAGTCCAATAGTTCCCCTAACAATACAGCATCCACACTAATAGTACAGTAGTTCCCCTAACAATACAGCATCAACACAAATAGTACAATAGTTCCCCTAACAATACAACATCCACACTAATAGTCCAATAGTTCCCCTAACAATACATCATCCACACTAATAGTACAGTAGTTTCCCTAACAATACAGCATCAACACCAATAACCCAGTAGTTCACCTAACGATACAACATCAACGCCAATAGTACAATAGTTCCTCTAACAATACAACATCAACACCAATAACCCAGTAGTTCACCTAACGATACAACATCAACACCAATAGTACAATAGTTCGCCTAACAGTACAACATCAACACCAATAGTACAGTAGTTCACCTAACAATACAGCATCAACACCAATAGTACAATTGTTCACATAACAATACAACATCAACACCAATAGTACAATAGTTCACCTAACAATACATCAACAACACCAATAGTACATTAGTTCACCTAACAATACAACATCAACGCCAATAGTACAATAGTTCACCTAACAATACAACATAAACACTAATAGTACAATAGTTCACCTAACAATACAACATCAACACGAATAACCCAGTAGTTCACCTAACAATACAACATCAACACCAATAACCCAGTAGTTCCCCTAACAATACAACATCAACACCAATTGTACAATAGTTCACCTAACAATACAACATCAACACCAATAGTACAATAGTTCACCTAACAATACAACATCAACACCAATAGTACAATAGTTCACATAACAATACAACATAAACACCAATAGTACAATAGTTCACCTAACAATACAACATCAACACGAATAACCCAGTAGTTCACCTAACAATACAACATAAACACCTATAGTACAATAGTTCACCTAACAATACAACATCAACACCAATAGTACAATAGTTCACCTAACAATACAACATAATCATGAATAGTCCAGTAGTTCTCCTAACAATACATCATAATACAAATAGTCCAATAGTATGATAACCTGATCATTTGAGGTCACTTCTGAAACAAGCAGTTATCGATTCTGACATATTGTTTATCGATAGCATACACCTTCGCCGCTTGTGTGGTTAGATATAGAAGGAAGAAGCGAGCTGTTCTACTCAAGGTGTTAAATCAGTAGTGCAGTAATCGTCTTACGCATAATTCAAGGGCATTGTTATCTACACGGCCTACAAATAACTGGTACGGTGGGATAACAGTTTCTGGATAAAATTATCTCGTCAGTTATGAGACCAGCGCTTCTCAACGTAGGAGTCGTGACTCGCGGGAGAGTTGAGTGAAAGCTGGCATTTGCAAATTGTAGTTTTCTTTTTTTTTTTTAAATAACTACCGGGGGAGACTTCGCTGACAGGTTGTCGTCGTCCGCCGCAGGCTCAGATGGCAGCGGGTTGGAAGAAGAAGAAGAAGAAGATGAAGAAGAAGAAGAAGAAGAAGAAGAAGAAGAAGAAGAAGAAGAAGAAGAAGTGGCGGTAGAAGTGCGTCTTAATACCTGCTGAGTTTATGACAGAGTGAGAGGATCGCGAAATATTGTCTCTGTTCAGAATCGAATCTCGAGTGACAAAAGTTTGAGGACCCTTCTTTTTGCCATAGCGTTTCTCGGAAGATAGTCTAGAAGTGAGTTTTAAACAGAATAAAAAGCAGGTCACATGACCAACGAACCCCCGGGCACACGTACTAGGCACTGTATGTCGTTATATGTTATACATTATTATCACGTTATTGTGTTTTCTCGGGAAGTTCTTCCCCCACTGTCTTATTTTAATTGTGTTTGCAAACTTAGTTTTTTTTGTGGTTTTTATTACGGCCTGCGGTTTCTGCTGATGATACTACTACTGCTGCTACTGCTGCTACTGCTGCTGCTACTGCTGCTACTCCTCCTCCTCCTACTACTACTACTGCTGCTACTGCTGCTGCTACTGCTGCTACTGCTGCTACTCCTCCTCCTCCTACTACTACTGCTGCTACTGCTGCTGCTACTGCTGCTACTGCTGCTACTGCTGCTACTGCTGCTGCTACTGCTGCTACTGCTGCTACTGCTGCTACTGCTGCTACTGCTGCTACTGCTGCTACTGCTGCTACTCCTACTACTACTGCTGCTACTGCTGCTACTGCTGCTACTGCTGCTACTGCTGCTACTGCTGCTACTGCTGCTACTCCTCCTCCTCCTACTACTACTGCTGCTACTCCTACTACTACTGCTGCTACTCCTCCTCCTCCTACTCCTCCTACTACTACTGCTGCTACTCCTCCTCCTCCTACTACTACTGCTGCTACGCCTCCTCCTCCTACTACTACTGCTGCTACTCCTCCTCCTCCTACTACTACTGCTGCTACTGCTGCTACTCCTCCTACTACTACTGCTGCTACTGCTGCTGCTACTGCTGCTACTGCTGCTACTCCTCCTCCTCCTACTACTACTGCTGCTACTGCTGCTGCTACTGCTGCTACTCCTCCTCCTCCTACTACTACTGCTGCTACTGCTGCTACTCCTCCTCCTCCTACTACTACTGCTGCTACTGCTGCTACTGCTGCTACTGCTGCTACTGCTGCTGCTACTGCTGCTACTCCTCCTCCTCCTACTACTACTGCTGCTACTGCTGCTACTGCTGCTACTGCTGCTGCTACTGCTGCTTCTCCTCCTCCTACTACTACTTCTGCTACTGCTGCTACTGCTGCTACTGCTGCTACTCCTCCTCCTCCTACTACTACTGCTGCTACTGCTGCTACTGCTGCTACTGCTGCTACTGCTGCTACTCCTCCTCCTCCTACTACTACTGCTGCTACTGCTGCTACTGCTGCTACTGCTGCTGCTACTGCTGCTACTCCTCCTCCTCCTACTACTACTGCTGCTACTGCTGCTACTG
>JACEFZ010013733.1:7500-32887 GCA_014155875.1 Cepaea nemoralis
AAGTGTCGAAATTCTGACAATGAATCCAGGTGAAAATATAACAGCCTGCGGAGATAGCAATCTAAACTGTGATTCTGGTTAAAGCTACATCGGAAAGTTAGTGTCATACTGGTGTTATTCACTTCAGTCCATTGCAGAACTAAGCTCCAGAGCTTAAAGTCGTGTGTGATTAAACTCCAGATTATATTACAATTTGCTTTGTAATATCACTTGATATTGTTGGCCTACTTTTGTCCGTGTGGGAAGTGTGTGTTTTTCATTCACGGAGTATTTGCAGACGGGGACAAGATGTACTTGAGGTATGTAGCACATTATTATTACTATTATCCTTTCGTATTTTTACATAATAACTGTCATCTACTGCCTATAATACCTTGCGGTGTAGGACAGGGGGGTCTTGAGCCTGAGGAATTAAGGAATTAAGGCCGCCTGCGGTCGCCACGAACTGTGCAGGTTGGGGTTTTCTGTTTACCTTCTTCAGCATTTAAACCTTTGAATATTATAGTTGCTTGCTTGCTGGTGCTTGCTTGCTTGCTTGCGTTCGTTGGCTTGAGCTCCAGCGCAAAGTCCTGTATGTCGGATGAAGGCATCCTGTTGTCCAACATCAGTGTGATGTCATACAGGACCTGAGTTTTGCGTGAGTATCCGTTGTACCCTGTCTGGCTTATTGGTTGTGGCAGACTGGTGGTTCCTCGCCATACAGGCAGATACTCTCCGACTTCGGAGGAATCGACGATCCTATTGACTTCAGCCAGGACCCCGAAGGGACCTGTTGCCCAGGACGCTCGACAAGGACGCGTCAATAGGTCTTGGCCAGTTTATAACCCGGCCCTGGTGCCTTGGAAACACCTCTGCGTATAGTAAAACCGGCAGTATGTTATTTCTTTATTGTGAATTAATCAGTATCCCCCTCTCTCTCTCTCTCTCTCTCTCTCTCTCTCTCTCTCTCTCTCTCTCTCTCTCTCTCTCTCTCTCTCTCTCTCTCTCTCTCTCTTTATTTCTTTCTCTCTCTCTTTCTTTCTTTCTCTCTCTCTCTCTTCGCCCGGTCTCTCTCTCTCTCTCTCTGTCTCTCACTCTGTGTGTGCGTGTTTCTCCTCTATTTGTCTGTGTTTCTATTCCCCATCTCTCTCCCTCTCTCTCTCTGCCTCTCTCTGTCTCTCTCTCTCTGTCTCTGCCTCAATCTGTGTCTCTATCTATCTACCTATCTATCTATCTATCCATCCATCCATCCATCCAACCACCCACCCATCCATTCATCCACCCACCGAGGATTCGAACCGGGGTCTCCTGAAGGAGAACCAAACATACTAACCGCTCAGCCCTCTTGTACTTATATATACTAATGGGGTAAAATGCCCGAGGATTGACTTTCTTCGTCTCCGTCCCCCTTCCAGGGGAAGTGCGTCACACCTAGTTATGTGTCAAGCATTAATTATGCGCCTTAGAGGTCAGTGTGCGACCTCGGCGTGCATTTGTGTCAAGTTTGTGTTTGTGTTTGTTTGCTGATGAAGGCTAATCGCCGCAACGTCCTGTATGTGTTGTAATTCTGCTATGTGTGTCATTTTATATTGTTTACATTTTCACAGCTTTACCGCAGTTCCACCCAATTTTATTCATATTTGTGTCAAGTCAGGTTTGCGCCTTCTGACCTCCTCCGTGGCGAAGTGGTTACGAATGCCATTCGTAATCACGTATACCGCGTTCGAAACACAGCTGCGGGCGGTTTGGAAGCAGACCCCCTTGCGTTGGTTTCCATAGAAAGGTGTGAGTGTCGGTCGTTCAGATAGCGATGTCAAACTACTGAATGTAAACTTGCCAAGAAACCACAAAGAATCAAAATATGTCAGGGTGACTGCGACGTTCTGATAAGGATATGCAACTAACTTTTTAACTGTGCGTACTCTAGATAGATTCCATCCAAGGTACAAGAGGAGCAAGATCTCGGTGTCGAGATGAAGCATAAACCTCGGCAGAGTGTCCGTTTATGGCCTTCCTGTATTGAGATTCCCATAGTTACTATCTTATTCCCATAGTTATTATCTTATATAATATTATTTTCTATCTCGTCTTCTGCTTTGTTATTTAGTAATGTTATGCTTCCTAAGTACCAGAAGCTCTTCTTGTTTCAGGGTGTGTTCTTTTTTATGGAGCTTTGTTGTTTTTTATTCTTTGGTTATAGTCATGACTTCTGTTGTACTGATGCAGAATTTTAAGTTTTGCTCCTTATACACTTTGCTTAGACTAGTTATGTGGGCTTGTAATTCTGTTTCTGATTTTGCTGTTAGTACTTGATCGTCCGCAAATAGGAGTTCTTTACTTGCGTGATTTGCCTTTGGTTCTTCTTCTGTGTTCTGTTCTTCATGCGGTGGTGTTGCGGTCTCTGTGTGGCTGGTTTCTTTATATATCCTGCTTATATAGGTTATGGACAAGACTGGAGGGGGAACAGGGTACAACATTATACACACACTCACACACACACATACACACACACACACATACACACACGCGCGCGCGCTTGCGGGATTTACTGAGGAGGGGATCCGAGCACTTATGGTCTGAATGGTTCGATGTGCAATGAGAACGATTTGTCGACGAACACACAGACACACACTCACACACACACACACACACACACACTCACACACACACACACTCACACACACACACAATGGTTAATAAAGCTATCTCATCTGGGCATTGAGTTTGTCGACAATAAAATACCCATAACTTGTGAGGGAAAGACCACCAGTTTAGGCCTAATCTCCACTAGTTCATGCGGGCTGTGCTTAATCAAGCTCTGGCTACTGGGCGGAGACTGCGAGCATATTATGGATTTTATGCCCACGGCATGCAGGTGTCCGTGGCAATGAACAGGCTGATAGGCCTGTTACTGCCCCTTTGAGTGGCGAAATTACGGTGGTGTAGTGAAGGGGTTCGGGTGGAGAGTGCAGCTGAACAGACGGAGTTTCCGTATCTTGAAAGGCTGTCTCAGAAGGGAGTCAGTAGAGGGTCTGGGCGATGCTCAAAGTGTGGAGGAAAACCAGATGGAATTTTACTCAAATTGCTACTGTAATAATTAGCATGGGATGTGTTTAATGCATATTGTGTCCGTTATAGTCGTTGTTTAAGATTAGTTTCATAAGTGATGTATGAATGAAATAATGTACGAGAGCCGAGAGATAAGAAGGACAGACAGAAAGCCACCAAAACCTGCTCAAGGCGACTACCACGTTATGGACAGACCAGAACAAGTCATTATTCTGCGCCTCAGAACAGGACACAATAGATCACGCAACCACATGTATACAAAATTCAAGATTGGTGACTCAGCCATGTGCACATGTGGATTGGCGTCGCAGACAGCAGAGCACATACTTCAAGACTTCCAAAATACAACATATCCAGGCAAACCTTCTGGTCTAGAGAGACAACAGTGGAAGATAAACTCTATGGACCGCTGGGTGAACTAAAAAAGATTGTTAAATTCATACAAGAGACAACATTGCAGTTATAGACATATTTCAAGCGAACGAAAGAAGAAGAAGAAGGAGGACAGAATATCAGACGGGCCTGCGTGCCCAATTCTTAATCCTTTGAAAATAAAGTCCGTTCATTCGTTCTTTGGCTGTTGAAGAGGGGGACTGGACGTGTATAGAAATGTCCCGAGTGCAGTAATGTGGATTATTAAATTCAGTATTCAGCATTCAATATTTGTTTAGTTTGTATAATGGAGATCAGCTTGGCCGAATGGATAAGAGTGGGCGCTAGAACTGTTCATGTGCTGATGCCGTGGCAGCTGGTTCAACTCCTGCACGGGTTAGCTGGACTAAAATATTGACTTCTCATTCCTTGATTTGGGTACGTAAATTACAAGTACCTCATAAGTCGGAGTGGGTTCGCGAGATGGCGAGGGACACTGGTAATTGGGGAAGCTAATTCACAAGCATAAATCAGTTCAGCGCACTAGAAGCAGTAGTTGCAACTACCAGTGACAGCACGTGTATGAACTACGCGAGCGAACGGGAAAAAAGTAGTGTCTATAATTTATGTAAAACTGGTCAATGATTATTGCTTCCTTCCAGTTCGGCTCTTGACCACCCGGCCTCATTAAATGGGTACAGAATAATTTTCAGAATTTCCTGAGAAATGTCTTGGAATGAAAGGCGACGAGAAAAGGAACTGCACACCTCACCTTGCTGTGCCAGAGTCTACAGTATGTCAACCTAATACTGTATACCTCAGTGGCAGTATCTGTCATGTGACTTATCATTATCTTGTGCCATGCAGAGTTGCGCAGGCAATCGCGCTGCTCCACAAACATGAATAAGATTCAAAAAAAGTCTACAAACATGTCCTCTGTGAGTTTGATATGTTCTACGGGTTATCTTTTTCCTGTCCCGTCCCACTTTGTCAGCTGACCGTCTCCCGTATCTTTTTGACGACTGCTCGTTTCCCGTCCCACTTTGTCCTAGTTTTCCTTAACACGTTGACAGCTGATAGTCTCCCGTCCCACTTTGTCCTAGTTTTCCTTACCACGTTGACAGCTGATAGTCTCCCATCCCACTTTGTCCTAGTTTTCCTTACCACGTTGACAGCTGATAGTCTCCCGTCCCACTTTGTCCTAGTTTTCCTTACCACGTTGACAGCTCATCATTTACCGTCCCACTTTGTCCTAGTTTTCCTTACCACGTTGACAGCTGATAGTCTCCCGTCCCACTTTGTCCTAGTTTTCCTTACCACGTTGACAGCTGATAGTCTTTCGTTCCACTTTGACAGCTCATCATTTACCGTCCCACTTTGACGGCTGATCGTTTTCCGCCCCACT
The DNA here is from genome assembly GCA_014155875.1 of Cepaea nemoralis. Lineage (NCBI taxonomy): Eukaryota > Metazoa > Mollusca > Gastropoda > Stylommatophora > Helicidae > Cepaea > Cepaea nemoralis. The sequence goes on from JACEFZ010013733.1 coordinate 12,326, forward strand.
TTGACAGCTGATCAAATCCCCGTCCCACTTTGACAGCAGATGGCTCCCCGTCCCACTTTGACAGCAGATGGCTCCCCGTCCCACTTTGACAGCAGATGTTTCCCCGTCCCACTTTGACAACTGATCGTTCTCCGTCCCACTTTGACAGCTGTTCGTTTCCCGTCCCATTTTACAAACCCAGCAATCATGTGCACACCACACATCGTGGGCCTTGTGTTCTATAACTCGGTAAAACAAAAAGTTGTTTTCTATTGTAAGCGAAATACAAATCCTAACCTGCACATTACGTGATAACTACGTGTGATGAGCTCTGGTCTTTATACCCAGGCTAGGAAAGCCCTCTTACAAACACCAGGAATGCTACGAATGATGCAATTATAGTTTTTGCGCACACCGTGATCCAATTTCAGTATCTGCGATTTGCAGGGTTTAGTTGAGCCAGTGGGACCCTTACTTTCTTTCTTTCCTTTTTCTTTAGCCCCTATTTGTCAGTGACTTATCTAATAGCAGCGGAAATGTGTTTTCTGATGAGAATGACAAAAGTATCAGGACGGACAGAAAAACAAATGAGACACACATTCAAGAAACACGAAAACGGTAGAATGATTAGAGAAATTAAGTGTAGATAGTCAGATTTTTTCAGTATTTTATGATTGATTGATTGATTGATTTAGGAACTGACATCACAGCATTCGGGGCATTCCCATAAGCGCTCCGTCCGCATCCTCAGCAGCCAGCGAAGAGTTCCAACATCAATAGTACCAATAGCAATCTGATTATATGTCCGTCTCGCCTTTCCTCTGAGCGTCGAGCGTCGGCCAGATCCCCTCGTCACTCCTCGCGGTCTCATTCTTGCCAGACCATGGTGATCCATTTGCTCCTCCGAGGTGTGCACGTGCTCCCACAAGGCCGCAACCACGTCTGCCTTGTCATGCATCAATACTCCACCAAGTTTTGCCGAACCAGCCAATCTTTGCTTCTGTTCATTCCACAGCACACCGGCATGCCCCGGAGAAAAGATCCAGGCGATGCTTGCCACCCGTGACCTCCGAAGCGAAGCAAATCACTCTGCCCGAAGTCTACCTGTCCTCACCCTCCTCAGCATGCTTTCTGAGTCAGTTACAATCACGATGTGTGTATCGTATTCACCATCCAGCGGAAAGCTGCACTGACCGCCTCCTTCGGTATATTATGAGGAGAAATAACTTTGGCACATTATGAGGAGAAATAAACGTGTACACTCATTGACATCTTTCACATCTGATGGCGAAAAGAGCAACGGAAAGAGACAAAGAGATAAATACGTGGATGACTTGGCCACATGACGTAATCAGGACAAGCACACGGACCTGATCCAAGGCACCTGAAAGCGTGTGAGATGGCGACATGGTCGCCCATGCCGATCGGCGTGTCAAGCGATGATGATGATGATGATGATGATGATGATGATGGTGATGATGATGATGATGAATGTCTGTGTCTCGAAGCCAGGCAGCGCAGGGGAGTGCGCAGTTACCTGTCGTGGTGGTCAGATTTTAGAATCCCTTCTAAGGCGTAGATAAGGAGTAGATAGTGAGATTTGCTGAGGGTTTCGAAGCAGCCGGACTAGTGCCCGAAGTGCTGTCAAGTGGTTTCTTCGTTAAGCATTCACTCATTCTATACCACGGCTAGTGTAGCCGTTAGTGGTTCTCAGAAAGTCTTACTCTAGATACGTTCTCTGACGTCCTGTAACGGCATTGATGCGTGTGGATGATGATGATGTACTGCGTGTACTGCTGGCATCCTGCTGTTGATATGCGATAGTTTGTTACATTGTGCTTCAAACATGGCATAATAACTACACCCCATGGCGGGGACCAGGGATGGAGTTATATCTCTCCTTAGCACAAAGCCTGGGCTGAATTGTAGAGGCCGTTTGTTGCCCATGCAGCATGATCCCTCTCTGGGGCTGCCTAGATTACTCCAGAAGAAAGGTAACACCAATACATCTGGAACAAGACAAGCTGCAGAAGCTGCCGGATCAGCAAAACAATGCTGTAACTGTCCACCTATCGGAGCTTCGATCCTAGACTAGTTGCCGACCAAGGCTTAGGGCTTGGTCTGCCTTGTCATGACATTTTGTGTGCGTGTAGTCTTATGTGTATAGGTCTGTGTGTATGTGTGTTTAATTACAGTGACATGTATGTATAGAGCATTGATTTATAAAAAATAATGCGAGTGCACGATTGACGTAGCAAAGGGATATTTCAGCCAAATTTATAAAGAGGCATGTATTTACACAATGCCCGCATTGCATATTAGGTTTATGATTTGCCCTCAATCTCGTATCTTGTATCGGTTTGTTGATCCGTCTGCTAATTTTGCAGGTGTTTCCCACACACTACCAGCAACACACACACACACACACACACACACACACACACACACATACACACATATACGCAGTGGATATTAATGTTATTAAAGTTAGGATATGTGTGTGGGTTAGAACCACACAACACAAAGGCTTTCGGGGTGTCCAGAAATCAGAAATACTTCTCAAGTGTTTGTTCACTTTAATAGTATCACTATCACTACCACGTTTGTATCTTGCTTGCTTGCTTGCTTGTGTTCGTTGGCTTGACCTCAAACGCGAAGTCCTGTATGTCGGATGAAGGCATCCTGTTGTCCAACATCAGTGTGATGTCATACAGGACCTGAGGTTTGCGTGAGTATCCGTTGTCCCATGTCTGGCTTATTGGTGTGGAGACTGGTGGTTCCTCGCCGTACAGGTAGACACTCTCCGACTTCGGAGGAGTTTGTATCATGGTGATTGATTTGACTGAGTGACATGGGCAGTGGTATGGGATTGGACTTATCAACTACGCAGAAAACAGCAGGTTGTGGAGCAATGTAATCGCCTTCCCCGCTCGGCATGGCACACTATGGCAACAGAATATGATTATCATCTCATCTCATTTTGTTCCTCTTGAGCCTTGTGGTGTCGAGGTGAAGCATAAACCGCCGGTGAGTGTCCGTTTATGTGTTTCATATATTTCCCTATAGGGTTTCCCTATACACTGAAAATATTTTCAGAAATGTAAAAGATATGGAAGGAGTCATCATTGGAGGACGAAACATCAATAACATTAGATATGCGGATAATACAGTATTGATTGCAGACAATGAGCAAGACCTGCAACATTTAGTAGATGCGGTTGCTACACACAGTGAACAACTTGGGTTAGAATTGAATGATTAGAAGACACAGTTTATGGTCGTCACTAGGAAAGAGGAAATACCACAATGTAATATACAAGTAAATAGGAATATTCTTAAAAAAGTGAATCGGTACAATTATCCCGGAGCAGTCATAACATCTAATGGGCGATGCCTTGAAGATGTTAGAACAAGAATCGCCATGGTGAAGGTAGCCTTTTGCAAGATGGAAAACATGCTGCCAATAAAAAATATGTCATTTGCACCGAGAAAAAGAATGCTGAGGTGTTACATAGAACTTGTGCTTTTGTATGGATGTGAAGCTTGGACAATGAGCAAACAGGTCAATAAACATCTGAGGGCTGTGAAATCGTGGTTTCTGAAGAAAATGCAAAGAATACCATAGACAGACAGATCAATGACCAAGTCCTACAAGAAACAAATGAAAATCGCACTTTGATTTGAGAAATTAGACATAGAGAGACAACATTTTTGGGTCACATTGTGAGAAGAAATAAATGGGAAAACTTTATGACAACTGGCAATATCGAGGGGAAGAGAACAGGGGACGTCAGAGAAGTAAATACCTGGATGGCTTGGCCACGTGGAATGGTCGAAACAAGAACAATTAGCTGTTCTACGACTCTGGTGGTCAAGTGAGAAGGCGAAACATGACCGCCCACGCTTATCGGCATAGCACATGATGATGATGATGATGATATATGTAGCCTTTGTATAAATGTTGTATATACGTAATATAGAACCGGTATACATTTATGCAAGTGTTACAGAACGTTATCGGAGTTACTCTGCTGAAACTATTACATTTATCATTATATATATTTTAATGTGTCTTTACTAGGTATTTTGTTATTTCTGCATAGATTGTCTCGTATATTTGTCTTCTTCTTCTTCTTCTTCTTCTTCTTCTTCTTCTTCTTCTTCTTCTTCTTCTTCTTCTTCTTCTTCTTCTTCTTCTTCTTCTTCTTCTTTTCCTCCCTTCCCCTCCTCCTCCTCCTCCTCCTCCTCCTTCTTCTTCTTCTTCTTCTTCTTCTTCTTCTTCTTCTTCTTCTTCTTCTTCTTCTTCTTCTTCTTCTTCTTCTTCTTCTTCTTCTTCTTCTTCTTCTTCTTCTTCTTCCTTTTATTATTATTATTATTATTATTATTATTATTATTTTCCTGCTTGTTGTTGTTCTTATTATTCTTTTCCCCCTTCTCCTCTTCCTCCTCCTCCATAATAAATGTTTTATGCAGCAATTGTACACATGATGTACATAAGCAACCACTGTAAAAATGTTGTATGTTTACAACCATTGTATAAATAGTATGTATACAACCATTGTATAAATAGTGTGTATACAACCATTGTATAAATAGTGTGAATACGAACACGCTGTATAGACACTGTATTTATGCAACCATTAAATATATTTAAACAACGAAGACACACATTTCAGATTCACTACGTGAAAACATTATATAAATGTAAGTAGGCGGTACCATCTGCTTTCTGTTAGCACCGAATGTTGGGAGGCGCTCACCATACCTGACACCCCACATTGTGCCAACGGCTTCGGGCAGAGGAGCGTAATTGGGAGGGTACAAGCCTTATCCTGGTACGAGGAAATGCAATCTAAAGAGTAAATGCCATGGCAGGGTAGACCAGACCCTAAGCCTTTGTCGTCAACTGGTCTAGGACCGAAGCTCCGATAGGCGGACAATTAGAGCATAGCTTTGGTGATCCGGCGTCTTCTGCAACTTGTCTTGTTCCAGATGTATCGATGTTACCTTTCCCTTGGAGTAAGCTAGGTAGGCCGAGAGATGGATCATGCTGCATGGGCAACACATGCTCTCTTCAAATCAGACGAGGCTTTGTGCCATGGAGAGATCTGATCTGTCACATTCGCTACCGCCATATGTTGTAGTTATTATACCTTGTTTTGAAGCACAGTGTAACAAACTATCTGTCAATACAATAGGCTACCAGGAGCATGTTAACGTTGTATGTATGCTTGTAATTAACAACCTGCGTAACTTTACGCAAGTCTTGCGTAAGTAACTATACAGAAACTAATCAAATTTATCATTATGGTATTAGCATCATTTCTGATGAAAGCAGTCCACATGTTTGAAGTTAAGAACTTCAAACATGACCTCAATTGTCTTCCATATTCTTCTTAACACTCCCCCCCCCCCCTCCCAACCTCCCCTCAGGGGATGAAACCGAGGATGTAATCATACATGAGCTTGTTTATGTCTGAGCTGTAAGAGAGAATTGTCTACACGTGTTTGCCATTGTGAATTGTTAATTCACGTTTCTTGTTCACTTTTAAAAAAATACGTTACGTTAAGTTTTCTCAGCTGTTAGTTTATTCGTTTTACATATGTGTTTACTTGTTATTTTCTTGTGTCTGCATCAAGTGTCTCGTGTGTTTGTCTTCTTCTTCTTCTTCTTCTTCTTCTTCTTCTTCTTCTTCTTCTTCTTCTTCTTCTTCTTCTTCTTCTTCTTCTTCTTCTTCTTCTTCTTCTTCTTCTTCTTCTGTGTGTTTGTCTTCTTCTTCTTCTTCTTCTTCTTCTTCTTCTTCTTCTTCTTCTTCTTCTTCTTCTTCTTCTTCTTCTTCTTCTTCTTCTTCTTCTTCTTCTTCTTCTGTGTTTACTGGTTGTTTACTTATGTCTGCATCGAGTGTCTCGTATGTTTGTCTTCTTCTTCTTCTTCTTCTTCTTCCTCTTCTTCTTCCTCTTCTTCTTCGTTTACTACTACTACTACTGCTGCTGCTGCTGCTGCTGCTGCTACTACTACTACTGTTATTACTACTACTACTACTACTACTACTACTACTACTACTACTACTACTACTACTACTACTACTACTACTACTACTACTACTACTACTACTACTGTGGCATAACGCAGCCAACATTATTCATTTTATCAACAAATGCCGCAAAAAGAGGAAACAACATTAAAAGAAATTGACTTCACAAACGCAATTGGAGATTGGGACGTAAAACTTAACATCGAAACTGGAACTGAACAAGTGACAAATGACGTGGATTCTTAGAAGGATTTCATCAGACCAAGCTCGGAAAACCATTGGATGAGAAAACCACCTGACCCGCCTTCGCGCCAGTGCATAATTAACATATATCCCCATTTCATCAGAAATGTTAATCAGCCGCACTTTTGTCTGAATTCGCTCCATGGACGGAGGTGAGAAGAGTGTGTGATCAAAAATTCAATGGACAAGGCAAAAGTCTGGATCCGAGGTACGTTTGTTAGCCCTTGATTAGACTAAGAACCCGATGTATCAAGTGTCAAGTAACGTAAACCCATGTTGTGATGTCAATTGAAATGTATGATTATTAATTAAAACCTCAGAAATGTAAAAATGCTCGACTGTAGATTCTAATGACGCAAAGCCATTCCCGGCCAGAATATTCTCTTCGATGAAACTGCCACCTCTGATATTCTTAAAGATAATTATTAACTTTAAGAAGTGCATTACACTATTACATTCTATTCTAAACAACTGTGAGAAGTGATGATTCGAAAGCAATCTTGTGCATTTCACCAGAAACAGGATGCTATCACTGTCTACAGCTGAAATGACAGTTCGTGTACTAGAACAAGTGCCTTGTTCTAAAACAGACTTATCTATGCCTATTTACAATCTAGAAAGCTGAAAGTGAAATCAATCTTTCCTTTCTCCTTTGTCTATAGAAATAATAGGGTTTGGCGAAATAAATATTTATATTTATGTCAAATTTAATTAGATAAGAGCACTTAGGAACTGCAATACATGAGAAAGTTGTGCTTCGCGGAACACCACCACGCGAAGTGAACGTAACTCATTACTCAACATAACTTAAAACACAACACCACTCATCACCACACAACACAACACTCAACATCACAACAACAACAGGTAATGGAAGAGAGTTATTAGACACAAGAAGAAGAAGTAGTTAATTGGGAAAACACAGAGAATTATTTATACACATTGTGAACACCATTGAGTAGAAGAAATGTTATAAATGTATGTCATTTATTTACATGCATCTTGACACCTTCTCACTCTTGTCATTGTCTCACTGTACACGTTCACTGACCCCAGGTCAAATGAAGATTTACATACAGCAGGAACAAGTTGATACAAGGCGTACACAGTGTGATAAACTCTGACCACCCCAAATTAACCCAACACTAGCTTAGAGAGAAAAAGAGGGGGAGGGGAACTAGTTCCTACTTCAGGAATTTAGGTTCTTTTACCTACTTTTAAAAGATTGTATTGGTAGGATTGTATATATTTATGTGAATACTCATCAGTGATCTTGGTGGCTACATACCAACAACCACCCAACACATCAGCAAACTAACCACCTAAATCAGACCTGAGAGAGGGAAGCCGAGAGAGAGATGAACCACAAGTGAGATGGAGGATGACTTCGCTATGAGCAGAGCATGGGGAAGCCTTCAGTGGAGCTATACGGGCAGACCTGACGTGGATCCATCAGTCAATGGACCCTGGCTTACCTAATCCTCCAGTCACCAGGTTACATTTTACTTGGTATACCCCACACCTAATCTCAGGAAACTAAATGTTGATGCAACATCATCATACTTAAAATGTACAACATCACAATGTTTACTATGTTTTAACACTTGTTGATATCTCATATATTGATGCTTGTTATTGATTGTCTGGGACAATGGTCCAATGTGCAACTGTTCTATTACTTTGTGTAAATCACAATAGAGATGTATGTACTGACCAGAAGGCTCAGGCCAGTCAATAAATGATTAACATGAATTGACCTTCTGTTAATTTGTCAAGTTCAAACCTATCTGTGTCAACAACTTCTTTGTGCATCATGTTGTCAAAATCTAATGTGATTGATTATGTGTTTGATTGTTAAAAGATAAATTAACTCATAATGACTTACTAAAAGGGGGAAATAAAAGACTCTATACCTATCAACTGCTCAACATCCATGTTTTCTTCATCTAAATCAGGCTGAGAAAATTCTCCTGACTTTCCTCAGATTTGATAAACTAAAAGGGGGCTCCAGAGCTAAAGAATCATTGGAGAAGGGGCAGATTCCCACTTAGTAATTACCATTCTTACCAGGGCCATAATCTATATCTCCTAGACATAATTTAAAAGAACGAGGCCTGCAGATAACTCAAGGTTCATATTCTGGGGTTATTGAAGATAGAAGAGGATGGGGCTCTACATCTTTTGTTAGAGATGGGGCATGCACTACAGTGATCTCCCACTCCCTTCAAAAATATATGACATATTGTGGGCTAAGTCCTGGATGGTTCCCATATATTAACCTTTAAACAATCACCTAAAAATACATGAACACAGTTATCTTTAGATTTTGAACATTGTCATTTTCTAGAATGTTTAACAGATACCATGTGGGGTATTGATAGACAGCCACATGATATGAATGACATTTATAGATAAATAAGATAGGTGACTAATCTTTACTCCTGGAGAAGGAGCCATGTTCATATATTGCTTCTACTTCAGAAAGAGGTGCTCCAGGTGAAATATATAGTGTGTATCTACTCTACCAACACTACTTCTCTTCCAGAGAAGGTGTTCTATTCCTGTGAAGTCTGAACTTAACAGCATTTCATCAACCACCGGAAAATCTTATCCGTTGGGAAAACTCTGTCTAATTTCAGATTCTTTTCTTTACTAGGAATTAATTGTGGTTACTTCAGTGCCTGCTGCCTTTGGCTTTTCCAGCATTGACAGACAGACATAACATAGGGTGTTTTTAATATTGCACATGCTCTGTTGTATCTTTGCAGATCAGGGACTGACAAGCGTACGCGGATCAGACTAGCTGCAATTATATTGTTAATCAGAGCACAGCAATAAAATATAGACATGGCGGAAACTGCAAAGTTTAGAGCCCAAATAACAGAAACAGGTAGGGAATGCGGGTTAGATGGCCTTGAGCTAGCTAACTATGTTTCGGATGCATTTGACAAAAGGGAAAGACTGCAAGCTGAATTGGCTCTCAAAGAAAAACAGCTTCAGGCTGAATTGGCTGAGAAAGAAAAACAGCTTCAGGCTGAATTGGCTGAGAGGGAAAAACAGTTTCAAGCAGAATTGGAGGAGAAAGAGAAACGATTTCAAGCAGAATTGGAGGAGAAAGAGAAACGACTACAGGCTGAAATGGAAGATAAGGAGAGAGAGCGTCAACACCAACTGGAGTTGAGGAGAATGGAGATTGAAGTGGAGATCCGGAGAATAGAGAAAGGGAGTGGTCCTACACCCTCAACCTCATCAGGATCGCCAGTGACAGAACCACCTCACGTCTCTCAACTTAATTCAGGAGCTATGTCATTTCCTCTGGACCCCTTTAATGAACAGACTGACCACATCGAAGGATTTTTATCACGCTTCGAGGCAATGGCTGTCAGCTGTGGGCTTGAAGAGAGTAGATGGGCGACGAAGTTGGCGCAGGCCTTAAGATCCACGGCGTATGAAGTGTTCTCAAGACTCACTAGAGAGGAACAACAGAACTACACAACACTCAAGACGGCACTCTTAAGCCGATTCGAAGTGGACGCCGAATCTTATAAACTCAGGTTCAAAGCCGCAAGGAAGGAACCGGGTGAGAGCTACGCACAGCTAGTCGAAAGACTGAAGTCATACATACAAAGATGGACTTGCTTGGGAGGATTTGAGGAAAATTATGAAGGACTCCGTGAAATGATTATCATTGATCAGATCAAGGGGAAAATGCAGAACGAAATGAAGGCATTCCTAACCCAAAACGGGGCTGACCGCCTGGAAACTATAATCATCCTGGCAGAGAGATTTGAGAAATCTCAAAAGGAGATGGGAGGAAAGGGACGTTCGAACAACACCCCCTCTCAAAACAAAACTCCACAGCCAAAAGAGGGTGAAAACACTGTAGCCACCGGGAAAAAGGGGAAATCCCCGAAAAACACTCAACACTCAGTCCAAACAGCGCCGAAGGAGGACAAACCATTCTGTACCCATTGCAAAATTAAAGGTCACACATTTCAGAGTTGCAGAAGGAAGCCACCTCCACACACAGCGGCATGTTTGGCCAACCGAAGAGAGAGAAAAGTGAGCACTGGTGAAACGTCCAAACAGACACCTCATCAAGACACATCATCTCGTATTCCGGTTGTAGAATCCATCTTGCTAAATGGATTCCAAACGACCTGTTTATATGATACTGGATTATCATATGACTGTGTTGTTTCATCATCCTTGGTTCACCCTGAACAGGTGACAGAGGAAATAGTGGAATTGCAGGGACCACTGAAGAGTTCAACAAATATGTCTCTTCCAGTGGCAAAAGTGAACATAGCCTCGCGGTATGTCACCGGGACGATCAAGGCAGCAATCTTGGACGATCCGATATATCCTGTAATCCTCGGCTGTAGATTTATCGTTCTAGGAGAACCTGTTCAACCTGTGGCGATGGCGACCATGACCACTCGATCACAGGCAACAAAAACTCCAGAATCAACTACGCCAATCCCTCGAACGGAGGAACTGAAGAGGGCACAAGCAGCCGACAGCACCTTGGAACCCTGCTTCAGAAAACTGCCAAAATCACATTTACCTCTACGTAAAGGTGATCTGTTCATGAAGTCAGCACTTCTTTACAGAAAAGCAGGACGAGCTGGACAAGAGTTTAATCAACTTGTTGTACCGACTCAATACAGGACTCAGATCTTAGAGATGGGTCACAGTCTACCATTCAGTGGGCACATGGGTATCAACGCTACTACACAGCGGATTACCACTCACTACTTTTGGCCAGGGATGAACTCAGACATACAACGGTTTGTAAAATCATGCCCACAGTGTCAGAAAGTATCACCAAAACACCGGACACCACCGGCAATGTTGGGTGAATCGCCAATCACTGGAATTCCATTTGAGAAAGTGGCAGTAGACATAATCGGACCTCTTTCAGCAACGAAGAGGCGAAACCGATTCATATTAACGCTTGTGGACACAACAACCATGTGGGCCGAAGCAGTTCCTATGCCCAGCTGTGACTCCAAACACGTCGCTGATGCATTATTAGGAATATTCACACGTCTAGGATTCCCACAAAGGATCTTGACGGACAACGGTTCACAGTTTCGTGGTAAACTCATGGAAGAGACCTTCAGACTTTTTCATGCACGCCATATCTTCAGTTCACCATATCACCCTCAGTCAAATGGACTTGTGGAAAGGTGGAACGGGACATTGATTAGTATCCTGCGCAAAATTGCCCAGGAGAAGACAGAGGATTGGGACTTGTATTTACCCGCAGCTTTATTCGCTTACAGGGAAGTACCCCATCACTCAACAGGTTTTGCTCCAGCCACACTGTTGTTTGGACGACCAATCAAAGGGACCACTGGAGGCGTTACTCCGAACGTGGACTGATAATACTACAGATGATACAGTCGTGACTGCATCAACATATGTTGCCGAGTTGAAAAATCGTTTACAACACAGTTGGAAACAAGCGAATGTCAATCTACGTCAAGCCAGACGAAGAATTGCTCGTAACTTCAACCGCAAGGCAAAGGATAGAGAGTTAGAGGTAGGAGAGAAGGTGATGTTGCTGCTTCCAACCAGTCAGAATAAGCTGCAAATCGGATGGAGAGGACCTTATGTAGTGACGGAGAAGATCTCACGTACCAACTACAGAATTTCAGTCAAAGGCAAGATGAAAGTATTTCACATAAACCTCTTGAAGAAATATCATGAAAGACCCTCAACCACCGAACCTGCACATCTGATGGCCATGAGTGTGGCTACTGAAGTCGAAGAAGGATCAACAATGGGAGTCGAGTGCCAACTGCAAGCCAAAGAGACCTTTAAGGATGTGGAAATCAATCCCAACTTAACAAAGGATCAGCAAAAGCAGATTAGGGAACTTATGGCAAAATATGCAGAAGTACTTACTGATAAGCCAGGAAGAACTGATTTGGAGGAATTTGACATGAAGTTAAATGACACAGTGCCTGTGCGAGTCAAGACTTACCCAGTTCCTTATGCAAAGCAAAAGACTTTAGAGGAAGAAATACAACAGCTGCTCACCGCAGGAATAATCTCACCATCTGAATCACCTTACAGTGCTAGCGTCGTCTTATTGAGAAAGCCAAGCGGAGAACATAGATTGTGCATCGATTATCGACAGCTCAATGCTATAACTGAATTCCAAGCAGAACCTCTGCCGGATCAGAATAAACTCTTCACAGCACTCAACCGAGCTAAGTACTTTACTAGGATTGATCTCAGTAAGGGATATTACCAGATTCCTGTAAAACCGGAAGTTAGACCATGGTTAGCTTTCAGCACGCCTGGAGGACACTATGAGTTCAACGTTCTTCCATTCGGATTAAGTAATGCTCCCAGCGTCTTTACACGTATGATGAGAAAATTACTTGACCCACTACAGCATCCAGACATCAGTCACTTCATGGATGACATCCTGATCGCAACTGAAACATTTGAAGAGCATGTAGAAACCCTGCATCTTTTGTTCAGGCGCCTCAGAGAAACTGGATTGACGGCTAGACCAAAGAAGTGTCAGATAGGATTCCAAGAATTGGACTTTCTAGGTCATAAGATATCTCATGGACTGATAACTCCACAAGAGGGAAATGTGGACAAACTCCAGAGAGCACCTCGTCCAAAAACAAAGAAGGATGTAAGATCATTTGTATCCTTATGTGGATTCTATCAAAAATACATCAAGGACTTCAATACTCTGTCAGCACCTTTAACGGATCTTACCAAAAAGGGGAAACCAGAGAAAGTCACTTGGTCAGCTGACTGTGAGAGAGCTTTCACAGCACTAAAGCAGGCATTAACTGCTCATCCAGTCTTACATCTACCAGACCTCGACCAACCATTCGTGCTGCGCACCGATGCCAGTAACATAGGAATTGGGGCAACGCTGTTGCAGAGAAAGGGAGATGTAACATCAGAGCTATTCCCTGTAGCCTATGCTAGCAGGAAATTGAATGCAGCAGAGAGAAATTACAGTACTATCGAGAGAGAATGTCTTGCGCTCGTATGGAGTGTACAGAAATTTCAAGCATACCTATATGGCAAACATTTCACAGTGCAATGTGACCATCAACCACTCATGTTTCTCGCAGCATCTAAGACTCTGAATGCCCGACTTATGAGATGGTCGCTGCTTCTTCAACCTTACTCGTTCCAGGTTGAATATGTTCCTGGGAAAATGAATGTGGGAGCGGACTTCCTGAGTCGACACCCAGTGCCTGATGAACCAGGTCAATCAGATGCAGAAGAGAATACAGGGGAGGACAAATGGGAACAGCTTGATAACTGAAAATGTTGGAAACATAGTTCCATACCATAGAACAATCTGGAGTGGGGCCATGTGGCATAACGCAGCCAACATTATTCATCTTATCAACAAATGCCGCAAAAAGAGGAAACAACATTAAAAGAAATTGACTTCACAAACGCAATTGGAGATTGGGACGTAAAACTTAACATCGAAACTGGAACTGAACAAGTGACAAATGACGTGGATTCTTAGAAGGATTTCATCAGACCAAGCTCGGAAAATCATTGGATGAAAAAACCACCTGACCCGCCTTCGCGCCAGTGCATAATTAACATATATCCCCATTTCATCAGAAATGTTAATCAGCCGCACTTTTGTCTGAATTCGCTCCATGGACGGAGGTGAGAAGAGTGTGTGATCAAAAATTCAATGGACAAGGCAAAAGTCTGGATCCGAGGTACGTTTGTTAGCCCTTGATTAGACTAAGAACCCGATGTATCAAGTGTCAAGTAACGTAAACCCATGTTGTGATGTCAATTGAAATGTATGATTATTAATTAAAACCTCAGAAATGTAAAAATGCTCGACTGTAGATTCTAATGACGCAAAGCCATTCCCGGCCAGAATATTCTCTTCGATGAAACTGCCACCTCTGATATTCTTAAAGATAATTATTAACTTTAAGAAGTGCATTACACTATTACATTCTATTCTAAACAACTGTGAGAAGTGATGATTCGAAAGCAATCTTGTGCATTTCACCAGAAACAGGATGCTATCACTGTCTACAGCTGAAATGACAGTTCGTGTACTAGAACAAGTGCCTTGTTCTAAAACAGACTTATCTATGCCTATTTACAATCTAGAAAGCTGAAAGTGAAATCAATCTTTCCTTTCTCCTTTGTCTATAGAAATAATAGGGTTTGGCGAAATAAATATTTATATTTATGTCAAATTTAATTAGATAAGAGCACTTAGGAACTGCAATACATGAGAAAGTTGTGCTTCGCGGAACACCACCACGCGAAGTGAACGTAACTCATTACTCAACATAACTTAAAACACAACACCACTCATCACCACACAACACAACACTCAACATCACAACAACAACAGGTAATGGAAGAGAGTTATTAGACACAAGAAGAAGAAGTAGTTAATTGGGAAAACACAGAGAATTATTTATACACATTGTGAACACCATTGAGTAGAAGAAATGTTATAAATGTATGTCATTTATTTACATGCATCTTGACACCTTCTCACTCTTGTCATTGTCTCACTGTACACGTTCACTGACCCCAGGTCAAATGAAGATTTACATACAGCAGGAACAAGTTGATACAAGGCGTACACAGTGTGATAAACTCTGACCACCCCAAATTAACCCAACACTAGCTTAGAGAGAAAAAGGAGGGGGAGGGGAACTAGTTCCTACTTCAGGAATTTAGGTTCTTTTACCTACTTTTAAAAGATTGTATTGGTAGGATTGTATATATTTATGTGAATACTCATCAGTGATCTTGGTGGCTACATACCAACAACCACCCAACACATCAGCAAACTAACCACCTAAATCAGACCTGAGAGAGGGAAGCCGAGAGAAGAGATGAACCACAAGTGAGATGGAGGATGACTTCGCTATGAGCAGAGCATGGGGAAGCCTTCAGTGGAGCTATACGGGCAGACCTGACGTGGATCCATCAGTCAATGGACCCTGGCTTACCTAATCCTCCAGTCACCAGGTTACATTTTACTTGGTATACCCCACACCTAATCTCAGGAAACTAAATGTTGATGCAACATCATCATACTTAAAATGTACAACATCACAATGTTTACTATGTTTTAACACTTGTTGATATCTCATATATTGATGCTTGTTATTGATTGTCTGGGACAATGGTCCAATGTGCAACTGTTCTATTACTTTGTGTAAATCACAATAGAGATGTATGTACTGACCAGAAGGCTCAGGCCAGTCAATAAATGATTAACATGAATTGACCTTCTGTTAATTTGTCAAGTTCAAACCTATCTGTGTCAACAACTTCTTTGTGCATCATGTTGTCAAAATCTAATGTGATTGATTATGTGTTTGATTGTTAAAAGATAAATTAACTCATAATGACTTACTAAAATGGGGAAATAAAAGACCCTATACCTATCTACTGCTCAACATCCATGTTTTCTTCATCTAAATCAGGCTGAGAAAATTCTCCTGACTTTCCTCAGATTTGATAAACTAAAAGGGGGCTCCAGAGCTAAAGAATCATTGGAGAAGGGGCAGATTCCCACTTAGTAATTACCATTCTTACCAGGGCCATAATCTATATCTCCTAGACATAATTTAAAAGAACGAGGCCTGCAGATAACTCAAGGTTCATATTCTGGGGTTATTGAAGATAGAAGAGGATGGGGCTCTACATCTTTTGTTAGAGATGGGGCAGGCACTACAGTGATCTCCCACTCCCTTCAAAAATATATGACAACTACTACTACTACTACTACTATTACAACTACTACTACTACTACTACTGCTATTACTACTACTACTACTGCTGCTGCTTGTGCTACTACTACTACTACTACTACTACTACTACTACTACTACTACTACTACTACTACTACTACTGCTGCTGCTGCTGCTGCTGCTGCTGCTACTACTACTACTGCTATTACAACAACTACTACTACTACTACTACTACTACTGCTACTACTACTACTACTACTACTACTACTACTACTACTATTACTACTACTACTACTACTACTACTACTACTACTACTACTACTACTACTACTACTACTACTACTACTGCTATTACTACTACAACTGCTGATACTACTACTGTTGCTGCTGCTGCTTGTGCTACTACTACTACTAGTTCTTCTTCCATTCTTTTCCTTCTTCATCTTCTCCAAATACCTGTTCTAGCGCAGACATTGGCGATCACGACCCTCCACGCCTGTCTGTCATCTGATATTGTATGAAAACCAGCGCAAGGACGTCTGCTTTCAATTCGCCCGCCGCTGTGTTTCGGATGCGGGGGACTGCGTTTGTAACTCCTTCACCACAGCGCCTTGTTGATAAGCTATAACACCTGCAGCTGTCTGTATCTCAGTGTGTTTTCTTCTCTGTCCGCGATATTCTCAACAGATTTCTCAAAAACCACATCTCCATTGCCTTCAGTCATGTCAGCATTTCGTCGTTTATTGTCGTCCATCATTCGCTTCCATACTGAAGAAAAGGCCATACACAACACATCATTTACAATATTAATATTCAACTTTGCGGGAAGGAGAGAGGGGATGAGGAAATTACGTCGTCTTATTGCCTTATGAAAAGTATCAGACGTGAAAAGGCCTGTGGAGTATCTAAACCAGTAACCAGGCCTGACGTTTGCTGTCGCACACCAAGTTATTGACAAATCCCAGGCTGTTAAAAGCTATCTTCGTTGATGAGCAGCTTATAGGCAATAGTAGACAAGCGGATACAAGGTAATTCGTGGGGTTTTTGTGGGGTCGGAAAAGTTAGAAGTAATAAGAAAGATTGTGACTATAACAAGCTATGACAATGCACAATGAAACTTAAAGGTATGTTACGATCTTGTGAAGAAACAAGGTATGTATAGATGTGTGTGTGCTTATTGTTTCTCCGCGGCATTTTAAAATACCCAAATGCTTCGCTGTTTTTTAAATGACATCGCAATCAAGCTCAACATATTTGTTTCTGTGATTTACTGAGCAGGTTTTACGTTCAGTAGTGTGCCAGTAGAGGTTAGCGACTTTTCTCCGTAATCTCATATACTCTCGTAAATAACGTGACGACGGTGAGAATCAGCAGTGGTTCGAATCGCGTCGGTAACTTACGGGGTATGTGAGCCGGCCGCTCAGAAAGCAGTGGCAAACTACTGAGCGTAGTCTTGCCAAGAAATCAACAATCAGCAGAAAGATACTGATGTTGACAGCGATGTCCTGTAAAGGATAAAAAGTGTGCCATTACTTTCTGAAATGTAAATAGACGAATAATACCGCAAGATGTGTCTCTTTTTTGTAGGTTGGTGCGTTGTAAAGTGTTTGCCGGCTAGCAGATATGTTTAGATAAGAATGTTTTGTGTCTTGATTAATAGGAACCCGTGGAGATATGAATGTTTACGGGGTATTTAGCAATTGGGTAAGTTTATATAGCCTTCTGCTTTTCTTCTTCTTCTCTTCCTCCTCCTCTTCCTCCTCCTCCTCGTATTTAGCTGTTGGGTACGTCTATATAGTCTTCTTCTTCTTCTTCTTCTTCTTCTTCTTCTTCTTCTTCTTCTTCTTCTTCTTCTTCTTCTTCTTCTTCTTCCTCCTCCTCCTCCTCCTCCTCCTCCTCCTCCTCCTCCTTGTCCTATGTTACAATCCTGAGAGGAGACTGGACTCAACAAGCACATCTTTAAACTTATTATCTGTTGGGATTATTGACTGACTTTGGTCTACACTCCTCTCTTCTGTCTTCCCTTCCATATATCTATTTCTTCCACTCTCTCTATTATTCCCTCAACACATACTCCGACAACAGTTCCTTTCAACGATAAGATAAAAGATTTATTAATAAAAAAACTATGTCTGGTGTATGTATGGATATTGTCTATGTAGTTGGTATGTTCTTCTAGTGTGGCTGCCAGATAAGATGTTGATAGATAGTCTCCGTGGTTTCTCTCGTCTCTTCTCTCAGCTAGAGTACAGGACATGACATAGATACAGAACGGTCTCACCCTGACAGCTCCGTCTGCTTGAGTCGGTAGATATATCCGTTTTTTGTAATGAAAAAATGTTCACCACTGTATGAATGTATTTAACCCGATCACCATATGCTGTCAGCGTAAACTGAATGGTTGTTATTATCTTATAGCGTTCTTAATTCCATCCTGGAAAACACATCGAGTTTCTATTGTTCTCTATTTTTGTCCTGTAAAAGTTCTACACTTAATTGATATAGGCACTTTGTATGCACCTTGCAACTCTACGATACTGAGTAATTTGAGTCTTTTTTCTTTAGTTTGGATGATCTCTATTTTCCATTCTCTGTCCTCCTGACTTATTAAGATGCCACTTCTTTTCCTTCCTTTCTTATGCACAAGTGTCGTGCTTTATTACTTTAAAGTGCTTTCTTGTGGATTATCAACACTGGGTGATCTTGACCACAGCCATCTGTGTAATCTCTTAGTTGATAAGTCCCGCACTGGTATGGAAACCTGTGTGATATACATTTAATAATGAGATCTGTGTCTGCTTCCTCTTCTCTCCTATGTGAGTGTCTCTTCCTCCAGCCGAAATGAAAAGGCTTCCGAAAAAACCCACTCTGACATAGGATAGAAGATTCACCTAATCGTCTATACTATTCCTACTAATAGAAAGTAATGTTAAATGCACTTCACGCACATCTATATTCATATCCTAAACTATATCTAATATCTTTATACCTTATTTAGGCATCTATGTTCCTGGAATCGAAATAACACTTAGCGAATAACACACTATTATCCCCTCTTTCCATCATTAGGGACGTGTATTTCTATTCCCACTCAAGAACATATCTTCTTCAGGTCAGTTTGGAACACACACTAACTTTACACAAAGAATTGACCCTCTTTATATCGGTCATTTCTGCCGCATAGTCCTTGACATTGCTGGACACCTCACATCCAGACTGCATTATCATTGATTAGTGGAAAATTACCGCTCTGAACCGTTTCCATTCTTCATACATTCAGACCGCAATATGCTATCCAATAATGCTGTCTGCCTTTGTTGCAAACCCATTTTTCCACGCGACAGGTTACCTGTACTGTTGGCCTCCTTCTGGGGCTTGACCTAGAAACTCATGCGCCTGGTCACTCCTTTGTTGGTTAACCCTTTTCCTACCTGGTTAGTCGGGTATACAGTCGTCCATCTGGGAATCGTTAACTCTTCAGTATTTCACTACACTCCTCCTCCTCCTCCTCGTATTTAGCTGTTGGGTACGTCTATTTAGTCTTCTTCTTCTTCTTCTTCTTCTTCTTCTTCTTCTTCTTCTTCTTCTTCTTCTTCTTCTTCTTCTTCTTCTTCTTCTTCTTCTTCTTCTTTTGCTGTTGCTGTTGCTGTTGTTGCTTCTGCTGCTGCTGTTGTCGTCCCCACCACCGCCTTTAAGACTCTCAGTTGAGTATAGGTCACAACCACACATGCCAAGCCTTTTGTAATCCAATTCAAGATTGGCTAGATGTTTAACGGATGTTTTTCTACGGTGTAATATAGCTATTCTCATACCAACCTCTTTAATCGCCTCTTACGACATACTAAGGTCCTCAGTGTTACTATTCTTTACTTCCCATTTTGGGCCCGATAACATTAAGATAACATTAACCCTCTTCAGCCGCCTTTTACTACATACTAAGGCTACAGTGTTACTATTCTTTACTTCCCATTTGGGGCCCCGGTAACATATGGGTCGTTTCGATATTAACCTATTAAATGCCACGGGATTATAAATCGTCTTATTCAAACTTCCTGTAACTGCCATTGGCTTATAAATCAAACTATAGTTAAAATATCACCACAGTAGTTTTCCCTGTACAACCCCCTTTAATTGTATATATAATACAGCATGTCTGCTACCATATTAACAACTTCATTGTAACACACCACTACTTCCCATTTTCCCGTCATCGATTTTTGTTTGGTTGAAACCTTTTTATTTATCACTGCATCTGTTATTGCACTAGTTCAACAATACGTGTTACGTAAATGTAGTTTGTTCCTCTCTGCTGCGTGATTACCCGCAGATATATTCCTGTTTCTGGTGTATGTGGTTGTTAATGTGTGCTTGTTTGTTGATTAAATGTGTTGTAACCGCTACTTATCTGTTATGGCATCTAATTGCCGTTATTATTTTCTGTTTGCATTGTGGCCGTTAATGATTGTAGCTTGATTAATGTGAAGTTACAACCGCATGTGTGTGTGTGTGTTGTTTTGTGGGTTACAGCTTTCTGTCGGAATCTGTATTAGCTTGCAAC
>JACEFZ010013735.1:0-37500 GCA_014155875.1 Cepaea nemoralis
GGCAGGGAGTAGGTAGGCGGTTGGTTTTAGTTTGGTATTTTGGGTTTGTTGAGATATGTAGATTGGTAGGTAGATAGGTAAGTATGTAGGTATGTAGGAAGGTACGTTGGTATGTAGGTAGAGTGGTTGGTTGGTAGGCTGGTAGATTGGTAGATTGGTAGGTAGGTAGATTGGTAGGTAGGTAGGTTGGTTGAAAGGTGAGTAGATTGGTTGGTGGGTATACAGTTAGGTAGACAGGTTGATAGGTAGGTAGGTGGGTAGATTGGTAGGTAGGTAGGTAAGTAGGTAGGTTGGTTGCTTGGTTAGTTGGTTGGTTGGTAGGTAGATTGGTAGTTTAGTAGATAGGTATAACGAACGAACGAACTTTATTTTCAAAGGGTAACAAATTGGGCTCGCAAGCCCGTCTTATATTCGGCCAATCCAAGCTTTCTTTCCGTGTTCTTTCTTTCTTTCTTTCTTTCTTTCTTTTGTTCTGCCTAATTTTTTTGTCTGTCCTTCTGTCTTTCTATTTCATTCCTTCCTTCAGCATTAACATCTTTTGTTTGTTTTCATGTATCTTTCTTACATGCTTTTTTTCTGTTTTAGTTAGTCGACACATCATCCTCATTGCGCATTGAACCATTAAGTCCATAAGTGCTCGGTTCCCCTCCTCAGTAAATCACGCCACGTACGACATCAGTTCTGTGTTGGTTTATCAATCTTCTTTGGCTTCCTGCAGCGTGCTCTTGTTTGGCCACATATCTTTTAACTTGCTGTTCTCGCAGTCTTACCATGGTTGTAGATTCACAGTCATCACTTGGTTCACGCAAAAGTCTTACTTCTCGTAGAGCATTCAGTATACCAGCCTGGTCCATGACTCGTCCGTCCTCCGCAGTAGCCTTACCCGCAAGCTTGTCAGCCCGCTCAGTTCCTCGTTCACCCGCATGCCCTGGCACGAAAATGAAACTAATCTTTGCGAGCCAAGGCCGCTCCAGAAAACAATCAGTGTCATCGGACCCACCCCATCTCTATTTTCCTGAACATACTCATTGAGTCACTAAGGAAACATGCCCTAGTGAAATGTCTGTCTCTCAAGCCATGTTAATGCTTTACTTACTGCTATGACTTCCATAGTCAGACTACTTGTGGTCAAAGTAAAGAGAGAGAGTGAGAGAGAGTGAGAGGGAGAGAGAGAGAGTCTGAGATGGTGAAAGAGAGTGAGAGAGAGTGAAAGAGAGTGTCTGGTAGTGAGTGTGTGTGATAGAGAGTGTGTGACAGACAGACAGACAGACAGACAGACAGACAGACAGACAGACAGACAGACAGACAGACAGACAGACAGGCAGGCAGGCAGGCAGGCAGACAGACAGACAGGCAGGCAGGCAGGCAGGCAGACAGATAGGTAACACATGAATAGGAATCCCCCTATTTTATAAGCCCATTAACAAGTACACACAGTTTCAGCACTGCCAGGACCAGCCGAGGACAGACGAGGCCACGAGATAAGAGTGACCCTAAACTTAAGATACAGCACGGGCAACACCGGTGCTCATAGATGCAAGAATTACCTTCTGTTCACCTGCTCCCAGTGGCGTAATCGTGCCAAGACGCACAATGGCGCCGCCCTTGTACTTTTGTATGTAACTAGGGCACGCCTTGTCTAAAAAATGACAGTAACTGTTTAGTTTTTACGTGCTTTATTTAACAGAAGTTTGCTATGTGTTTATCTAAACAAAATTTAATATAGGACAATTAATGAACCATCGATTTGTGTTATACGCTTCCTGTGAATATCTAGTTAGACGATGATGATGACGACGACGATGATGATGATAACAGTTAGTTCCGTGACTTTCTTACTGGACGTTGCAATGTACCCAACTATTTCATTGCTGTCTGTGATTTAAAAAGCAAGTTTTGTGTTCAGTAATTTGCCACTGCTTTCTGAACGGTTACCATTCATATAATCTAGTCGTTAGTCGTTAGTCGCGGTTCCAACTTCACGGCAAAGGATCGTCACATAATGCTCCATTCATGTGCCAGTGAATATCACACTAAATGCTTCTTACTGCCCCACGTGAAAAGTGGAACAGGCAGGAGTCTCGACAAACCAACAGCGCACAAGTATTCTATGCATAATGCCGCTGCCAGAATGCCAACGCAAAAGGCCGTCTCGAAAATTACAGTTCATCGTCGATAGAAGCGGCAGTCACTAGATAACCAGCAGCTTCACACATATTACTGTATAATGCAAAACTAGTTAGTTCAGCAACCGGTCGCCGCTATTTTCTGAACACGCAGTTCATATAACCTAAATCAACGCAAAGTGATCTGCTTCCAGATTGCCCGTGACCGTCTCAAGTCTTTAAAGAAACACACAGAAACGGTAAACTTAGAGAAATTACCCGTAGACAGTCAAGATTTTTTAGGGCATTTTATGAGAAGGAATAAACTGGAAGACATATTGATAAATGGGAAGATTGAGGGCAACAGAACAAAGGGAAGGCAGAAACATAAATATATGTATATATGGCTTGGCCACGTGGATGGTCAAGGTAAGAATACGGAGCTAATCCACGACTACTCTGATGACTGTGTGAGATGGCGAATGAGCAGACAAGCTGGAAAAAATAACCAATCTAATGGTAGTGGAAATGTGGTTTCTGAGAAAAATGCAAAGAATATCATGGACAGACAGAGACACCTATGAGCAAGTCTTACACGAAGCAGATGAAAGAAATTAGACGTAGACAGTCAAAATATTTTGGACTAGTTATAAAAAGAAATAAATTGGAGAACTTGGTGACAACTGGCAAGATTCAGGGGGAAAGAACAAGGGGAAGGCAGAGAAGTAAATACATGGACGTCTTGGCCACATGGTATGGTTGAGACAAGAACACGGAGCTGATCCACGACTCTGGTGATCGCACGAGATGGCGAAACATGACCGCCTACGTCTATCGCCATGGCGCAGGACGATGAAGTTTCTTCTCTATAGCGGGGCAGTCAGGCAGAAACAGCAACGAGCGAGCCGATTGGTTAGCGTGCATGGCGATGATCGATGTAGGGAGAGCAATGGATGGGCCTGGCATCATAAGCACTCTAAGAGACGCTGGAAGGACAGATGATTTTGATTACACCTGGGATTCTGCTTCCTTGTTCAGAGTGAGGGAGATGGGAGTGATGGGGTGGGAGTGAGGGAGAAGGCATTGAGGAGGATGGGAATGAGGGAGGTGGGAGTGAGGTAGATGGGCGTGAGCGAGATGGGAGTGAGGGAGGTAAGAGTGAGGGAGATGGGTGTGAGGGAGGTGAAAGTGAGGGATGTGGGAATGAGGCAGGTGGGTGTGGGGGATGTAAGAGAGAGAGGGTAGGAGTGAGGGAGGCGAGAGTGAGGGAGATGGAAGTGGGGGAGGTTAGAGTGCGGGAGGTGGGAGTGAGGGAGATGGGAGTGAGGGAGGTGGGGGTGAGGGAGATGGGAGTGAGGGAGGTGGGGGTGAGGGATATGGGGGTGAGGGAGATGGGGGTGAGGGAGATGGGAGTGAGGAAGATGGCAGTGAGGGAGATGGGAGTGAGGGAGGTAAGAGTTAGGGAGATGGGCGTGAGGAGGTGGGAGTGAGGGAGGTGGGAGTGAGGGAGATGGGGGTGAGGGAGATGGGAGTGAGGAAGGTGGAAGTGAGGGAGATGGGCGTGAGGGAGATGGGGGTGAGGGAGATGGGAGTGAGGAAGATGGCAGTGAGGGAGATGGGAGTGAGGGAGGTAAGAGTGAGGGAGATGGGCGTGAGGAGGTGGGAGTGAGGGAGGTGGGAGTGAGGGAGATGGGGGTGAGGGAGATGGGAGTGAGGGAGATGGGAGTGAGGAAGATGGCAGTGAGGGAGATGGGAGTGAGGGAGGTAAGAGTGAGGGAGGTGAAAGTGAGGGATGTGGGACTGAGGCAGGTGGATGTAGGGGAGGTAAGAGAGAGGGTGGGAGTGAGGGAGGCGAGAGTGAGGGAAATGGGAGTAGGGGAGGTTAGAGTGCGGGAGGTAGGTGTGAGGGAGATGGGATTGAGGGAAATGGGAGTGATGGAGATGGAATGAGAGAGATGGGAATGAGAGAGATGGGAGTTAGAGAGGTGGGGGAGATGGGATAGAGAGAGTGGGAGTGAAGGAGATGGGAATGAGGGAGATGGGAGTGAGGGAGGTGGGAGTGAGGGAGATGGGCGTGAGGGAGATGGGGGTGAGGGAGATGGGAGTGAGGAAGATGGCAGTGAGGGAGATGGGAGTGAGGGAGGTAAGAGTGAGGGAGATGGGCGTGAGGGAGGTGGGAGTGAGGGAGGTGGGAGTGAGGGAGATGGGGGTGAGGGAGATGGGAGTGAGGGAGATGGGAGTGAGGGAGATGGGAGTGAGGAAGATGGCAGTGAGGGAGATGGGAGTGAGGGAGGTAAGAGTGAGGGAGGTGAAAGTGAGGGATGTGGGACTGAGGCAGGTGGATGTAGGGGAGGTAAGAGAGAGGGTGGGAGTGAGGGAGGCGAGAGTGAGGGAGATGGGAGTAGGGGAGGTTAGAGTGCGGGAGATAGGTGTGAGGGAAATGGGATTGAGGGAAATGGTAGTAAGGGAGATGGGAATGAGAGCGATTGGAGTTAGAGAGGTGCGGGGATATGAGATAGAGGGTCGTGGGAGTGAAGGAGATGGGAATGAATGAGATGGGAGTGAGGGAGATGGGAGTGAGAGAGGTGGGAGTGAGGGAGATGGGACAGAGGGACGTGGGAGTGAAGGAGATGGGAGTGAAGGAGATGGGAGTGAGGGAGATGGGAGTGAGAGAGGTGGGAGTGAGGGAGGGGTGAGGGAGATGGGAGTGAGAGAAATGGGAGTGAGGGAGATGGCGGTGAGGGAGATGGGAATGAGGGAGACAGGAGTAAGAGAGATGGGCGTGAGGGAGATGGGAGTGAAGGAAATGGGAGTGTGTGAGATGAGAATGGGGGAAATGGGAGTGAGACGGGGAGTCGCCAGACATGAACATGTTGTCAATAATACACGACATTTGATTAACAACACAGAACTGGGGCTTGCACATGTATAGAAGGAGAAGCGAGGAACATGGTTGTCACAAACATAAAACACCAACCATTCCCCTGTCTGAGTTGACACTACAACCGGAATACAAATCACAATGTCAGACGTTAAGGGCATAATTTCTTTGCTGATGACTGCAACAAGAACTGCATTATATCATCATCATCATTCAGTGTCACGCGGGCTGGTGTGGGCGATCATGCTTCTCCACAAATTGCGATCTCCGAAATGACTCTCTTCCGTGCCATCAGACAAGACTGAGAAGTATATTCTCACGTTGTCTTCCTCTATCTCTGTTTCCGAAAATCTTTCCAATTGTCCCAACATTTTCCAGTTTTTGTCTTCTCATAACGGGGCCAATTTTGTTTCAAAGCATTTTGTGACGGTTTTATTCCCATTGTTGTCAAATTCGGCTTCAAAAAGGGTGCTGATGAAAGAAATCCATATTTGCCCTTGGGAAGCTTGCTGTGACAGTAGGATATCCAAGCATCGCAGGAAGAACCACTCATCCTTGATGCTACGAGACCTGGAGGCAGGACCACTCACCCGGGGTATCACCACAAGTGGAGACGGGACCACACACCCGGGGTATCACCACACTTAGAGGCAGGACCACCTACCCGTGTATCACCACACCTGGAGGTGGGACCACTCATCCGTGGTATCACCACACCTGAAGGTGGGACCACTCATCCGTGGTATCACCACACCTGGAGGTAGGACCACTCACCCATGGTATCACCATATGTGGAGACAGGACCACTCACCCATGGTATCACCATAAGTGGAGACAGGACCTCTCACCCGTGGTATCACCATAAGTGGAGACAGGACCACTCACCCGTGGTATCACCATAAGTGGAGACAGGACCACTCACCCGTGGTATCACCATAAGTGGAGACAGGACCACCTACCCGTGGTATCACCACACTTAGAGGCAGGACCATTCACCCGTGGTATCACCACACCTGGAGGCAGGACCACTCACCTGTGGTATCACCGTAAGTGGAGACAGGACCACTCACCCGTGGTATCACCATAAGTGGAGACAGGACCACCTACCCGTGGTGTCATCACACTTAGAGGCAGGACCACTCACCCGTGGTATCATCACACCTGGAGGCAGGACCACTCACCTGTGCGTATCACCATAAGTGGAGACAGGACCACTCACCCATGGTATCACCATAAGTGGAGACAGGACCATTCACCCGTTGTATCAGCATAAGTGGAGACAGGACCAATCACCCGTTGTATCACCATTAGTGGAGACAGGACTACTCACCCTTGATATCACCACACCTGGAGACAGGACCACTCACCCGTGATATCACCACACCTGGAGACAGGACCACTCACCCGAGATATCACCACACCTGGAGACAGGACCACTCACCCGTGATATCACCACACCTGGAGACAGGACCACTCACCCGTGATATCACCACACCTGGAGACAGGACCACTCACCCGTGGTATCAGCATAAGTGGAGACAGGACCAGTCTCCCGTTGTATCACCATGAGTGGCGACAGGACCACTCACCCGAGATATCACCACACCTGGAGACAGTACCACTCACCCGTGATATCACCACACCTGGAGACAGTACCACTCACCCGAGATATCACCACACCTGGAGACAGTACCACTCACCCGTGATATCACCACACCTGGAGGCGTTGATTGAGCGGCTGCATGATGTCACCACAGTGATACAAACTCTGCTGCAGAGCAAACACGGCAAAGGATTTCTGATCGTCAGAGGGGGTCGTCCCCCTTCCCCGAATGTTTCCCGCTTACAGACAATATCAAGATGATCGCTGTTGTAACTGTTTAGTGAACAAACATTCTGAATGAAACACAAAATTTAAAAAAAAAAACAGAACTGGTACTACCAGTCGATAAATACCCTGGCGGAGATGTTAAGATGATCCGAAGCACCTATGGCCCTGTCCGAAGTGTGCTCATGATAATCCTTACTAATGAGTAAAATACTTTTCCTTTTGTATGCCACTTTAATTTTCTTTGGCGTCCAAATCTACCTTGAATGTTTAATAGCACGAAACTTTAGTACAAGCCTCGGTTTGGGTGAGATAAGTAGATTAAACTCAACTCAGGAGGTCAGCGTAGATGCGAGGTTTAATGCGTTCGATCTTAAACTTTCTCTGGTGGTAGCGGTTCGTTCCACACGCCGGACAGTTGTACTGAAATGTTGACTTCTCGTCCTTGATTTGGGAACGTAAATTGCAAGTACGTCAGCAGTCGGTGTGGATTCTCAAACGGCGAGTGACACGAGTAACAGATGTATTGGCTAAACCTTATACAAATATCAGTACAGTGTACTCACTTGTCATGGCAACTAGTAGTAGTAGTAGTAGTAGTAGTAGTAGTAGTAGTAGTAGTAGTAGTAGTAGTAGTAGTAGTAGTAGTAGTAGTAGTAGTAGTAGTAGTAGTAGCAGCAGCAGCAGCAGCAGCAGTAGTAGTAGTGGTAGTAGTGGTAGTGCTAATTGTAGTAGTAGTACTACTTGTAGTAGTAGTAGTAGCAGCAGCAGCAGCAGCAGTAGTAGTAGTAGCAGCAGCAGCAGCAGCAGCAGTAGTAGTAGTAGTAGTAGTAGTAGTAGTAGTAGTAGTAGTAGTAGTAGTAGTAGTAGTAGTAGTAGTAGTAGTAGTAGTAGTAGTAGTAGTAGTAGTAGTAGTTGGTGTTGTTGTTGTTGTTGTTGTTGCTGCTGCTGCTGCTGCTATTGTTGTTGTTTTACTTTTTATGGAGGAAGAAGATGGGGTGGCGGTTGTGGTGGCGATGGTGGTGTTAGTAGTAGCAGAAAGTGTATAGTCTATGCCCCCGTTCAAAGCGAGCAACAAAAACAACAACAAAAAATGAATTCCAATATTGTTGCATTTGCTTGATGCCAACAGAGTCTTTTATCTTCACTCTCCCATCTATAAAAGATTTGACCGACATTATTTACTGTACTCGATGGTTTCTGTCAAGTTTCCAATTATATATATATTTTTTAAGTTCTGTATCTCTCCAGAGATCAGATTAGCACATTTGAAAATTCGTTTTACAACACACCAGGGGGAAGTCAGAACAACGGCACCCTCCGGCGCTTTCTGGGGATAATCTAATTGTCGCAAAGTAGCTACCTATTTCCGACGCAGAAATGGTGATTTGTGTGTGTGTGTGTGTGTGTGTGTGTGTGTGTGTGTGTGTGTGTGTGTGTGTGTGTGTGTGTGTGTGAGTGTGTGAGTGTGTGTGTGTGTGTGAATGAGTGGAGCAGAATGATCATGTCTGTCTGTCTGTCTATCTGTCTGTCTGTCTGTCTGTCTGTCTGTCTGTCTGTCAGCTGTCCACGGTGTTCTCATCATTCTTCTATTTACCCATATCTCTCTAGCTGTCCACGGTGTTCTCATCATTCTTCTATATACCCACATCTCTCTATCTGTCCACGGTGTTCTCATCATTCTTCTATATAACCATATCTCTCTAGCTGTCCACGGTGTTCTCATCATTCTTCTATATACCCACATCTCTCTAGCTGTCCACGGTGTTCTCATCATTCTTCTATATACCCATATCTCTCTATCTATCCACGGTGTTCTCATCATTCTTCTATATACCCACATCTCTCTAGCTGTCCACGGTGTTCTCATCATTCTTCTATATACCCACATCTCTCTATCTGTCCACGGTGTTCTCATCATTCTTCTATATACCCATATCTCTCTATCTGTCCACGGTGTTCTCATCATTCTTCTATATACCCACATCTCTCTAGCTGTCCACGGTGTTCTCATCATTCTTGTATATACCCATATCTCCCTAGCTGTCCACGGTGTTCTCATCATTCTTCTATACACCCCTATCTCCCTAGCTGTCCACGGTGTTCTCATCATTCTTCTATATACCCATATCTCTCTATCTGTCCACGGTGTTCTCGTCATTCTTCTATATACCCATATCTCTCTATCTGTCCACGGTGTTCTCATCATTCTTCTATATACCCATATCTCTCTATCTATCCACGGTGTTCTCATCATTCTTCTATATACCCATATCTCCCTAGCTGTCCACGGTGTTCTCATCATTCTTCTATACACCCATATCTCCCTAGCTTCCAAATAATTTCTCACATGTCTGCTAATTATCCTTGATTCGCATCCGTACATCAAGATTGGCTCAATATAGCACTTAAGAACTCTTGTCCATACCTCCATTGACAAAGATATATTGCATAGAAAATTTGCCTCTTGTGGAATGCTACCTTTGTTTGGGCTATCTATGTTTTAACTTCCTGAAAACATCTTCCATCTGCTGTTATTAAAGTCCCAAATACTTAAACATATTGACTTATTTCAGGCTAGTTCCATTCACCGTGAATCTCTGTGGCGAAGTGGTCAAGCCGTCTGCCTTGGGCTCCGAAGGTTGTGGGTTCGATTCTTTCTGTTCACGAATGCAGTTTTCTCGGAGACTCCTGGGGGTCGTCGCCGGAACTACGGAGTTCGTGCTTTGTGTGACGCTTTCGGCAGGCCGTCCTGAGGAAAGAGACCAAGCCGTATTGGGTAACACCCGGTGCAATTAAGTTGATCCTCTCGACTTTTAAAACTTTAAGACTTTTTTTTTAATGTGTGTATACACTTTTTATTTGTAATAACAATTCATAATAATAGAAGAATAACAAGACAGATTTCTAAGCCTAACTGAGTACAGAATCCATCTCTCTCCTTATCAAGACTTTTCTGAAGATGTCATACGTCAGACGGCTGACCCGGTAAATAGGATTCTGGGTAATATTTTCCTCTGTAGAATGGCGTCTGACA
Source organism: Cepaea nemoralis (assembly GCA_014155875.1). NCBI lineage: Eukaryota > Metazoa > Mollusca > Gastropoda > Stylommatophora > Helicidae > Cepaea > Cepaea nemoralis. The sequence continues at coordinate 9,852 of JACEFZ010013735.1, forward strand.
GATGAACGGTAACCACAAGATGATTAGAATGAATGAATAATTGCAATGTTCTAGATGATTCTTAAGAGCAGGCAAAAGCTATTACAGACATTAGGACGAGTTGGCCATAATTCTTTAGCCGTGTCGTGAGACGGGATAAACTGAATAAATAGGGAAAAGATTGATGACTGCGTCAGCTGTGAGAAGAGACCCCGATGCGTCATCAGGGTTCGTGTCACGCAGTGCGGAACATCATGATGGTATCCCCCTGGCGATATATGTGATTGATGGGACCAGAGGGTTGAAACGAGACATGATCGCCCGTGCCAGCCTAGGTGGGATTAGAGGATGATGATTAGAAGATAGAAATGGGTGGAGGATAGGAAGGAAGAGAATGAGGAGTGAGAAGAAGAAAAGGAAGAGAAGAAGATGGTTGAAAAGGTTAAGAAAGAGGAGGGGGAAGAAGGAAGGAGATGATGAGGAGGAGGATTAGGGTTAAGAGAAAGAGGAGGGGAATATGAGGAGAGAGTGTGGAGGGGTAGAAAGAGCAAAGAAAGGAAAACGAAAGGAGACGAAGAAGAAGAAGAAGAAGAAGAAGAAGAAGAAGAAGAAGAAGAAGAAGAAGAAGAAGAAGAAGAAGAAGAAGAAGAAGAAGAAGAAGAAGAAGAAGAAGAAGAAGAAGAAGAAGAAGAAGAAGAAGAAGAGGAGGAGGAGGATGGGGAGAAGGAGGAGGATGAATATGGGAGGAGGAGGAGAAAAACTGATCACGAAGATCATTACGAAGAAGAGAAAAAATGATGTTGATGATGATGATGATGATGATGATGATGATGATGATGATGATGATGATGATGATGATGATGATGATGATGATGATGATGATGATGATGATGATGATGATGATGATGATGATGATGGCCAATAAAAACAAGAACAAGGAGGAGTAGACGAATAAGAAGCATTTCCTTTCCGATTGTTACGGTTACAAATGGACCCCATCTGCAGGTCATTTCACCAACATGTGCCATCACTTTCCGACCCCAAACCTACATGGACCCCAGTACTCCGCGATTCTCAGCTCAACACATCAGCCCATTTCCCATGTAATGGAGACAAGACTTCTGCAAGTCTGCAGATGGTTTCAAACGACCATAAAACACACGCTTCCGACGGGTTGTTTTTATCAAGCATGCGGTTGTACAGAAGTGTTAAGACCCCTGGATATTCAAGCCATAAGTTTGTTTAGGCGAGACCTGTCGGCGGGCCATACCGAAGAGGTTGGCAATTGATGGAATGTGACGCGAAAAGATGTAAACCGTTTTAAACCGACTATATTTTCTCTAGGCGTGGTTCTTCTTCTTCTTCTTCTTCTTCTTCTTCTTCTTCTTCTTCTTCTTCTTCTTCTTCTTCTTCTTCTTCTTCTTCTTCTTCTTCTTCTTCTTTCGTTCGCTTGAAATTGATTGTCTGTATCTGCAGTGTTGTTTCTTGTATAAATTGCATTGTCTTTTTAGTTCATTAAGTGGTCCATAGAGTTTATCTTCCACTATTGTGCCTCTTGAAGATTTGTCTAGATATGTCGTATTTAGGGCAATTTTGAAGAATTTTATTTTTATTTGCGCTCGCTCGCTTTGAACTCAAACGTGGTCCAGACACGTAATTCTTGTAGCACTGGACTGAATTTTGCATGTGGATTAGTTTTCCCTTTTACTATTACCAGTGTATGGCGCGGAAGCCTGGTCATCGAACAAGCAACTAGAAAGATGAATAGAGGCCCCGGAGATGTGGATATACGGAAGAACATGTCGTATTTCATGGAAACAAAATAATCAGATAGATAGGTTTTAGAAAAACTGGGAATGAAAAGAGAGTTGATGAAAGAAATAAACAAGAGGTAAATGAAATATTTCGGCAACGTTAAAAGACATAAGACTCTTATAAAAACCATACTGGATGGCAAAGTTAAGGACAAGCGATGAAGAGGTAGACAACGATACAAGTGGGAAGATAACATCAAGAGATGGATGAACATCAGCTTGACAGAATGTACAGTCAGGGCGAGAGACAGACAGTGTTTGAGATCCATTTCAGCCAACCTTCATTGTGGAGACGGCACCTGATTGATTGATTGATTACCAGTGTCCCTCGCCCGCAAGCGAACACACTTCTACTTCAAAGGTACTTGTAATTTACGTCCTCAAGTCCAGAACGAGAAGTCAACAGTTTAGTCCAGCTGACTAATTCAGGGGTTGAACCCCCAACCTGAACATCAACACACCGGATGTTTAAGAACGAGCGCTCTTTACCATTCGACCATACTGACCTCTATTTTGGAGAATGTGGTCTGCGGTTTACGGCGCCAATCCACACGTGCACATGGCGGATTCGCCATTCTTGAATGATGTTTACATGTGGTAGCGTAATAAACTATGTCCTGTTCTGGGGCGTAGAATAATTATTTCTTCTGGTCTGTCCATAAAGTGGTAATCGTCTTTCTAGGCCCGGTGATTCCCAACCTGTGGATCTCAATCCGTAAAGGGGGAACCACAGTTTTCTGTGGGAAGTCTTGCAAGTACGTATCTGGTGGTTTCTCTTCACTGGTGACTTTATATAGGGTGTATTTTTAATGACTGTGTTTGAAAATATTGCCCGTCCAAGTTTTGCATTCACCTTCTGTAAAGTTCATTCAATATAATAGGTAAATACAAAACTTGGACCTGCAATATTTTCAAACACTGCACAATAATTATTACACCCTGTATACGATTGCAGGTATTGAATCAAAATTTATTATTGATTATTAATTGATGAGGGAGCCGTTTAGTGGCGCACTGACACACTGTTCGTCGGTTACATATAATGCTGAGCGAATTCAGATTGTTTTTGACTTTTAATAATAGGACTCTTCGCTGGCTGTTGAAGCTGATGATTGAGCACATATGGGAATGTCCATAGTGCTGTGGCGTCGGTTCTTGACTCACCTAAGGTCAAGACAAGAGAAGTCATGAAACAGCTCACAAATAAATTATCATGCATTGATTTATTTGCGCTCTAGAAGTAGAACAAAGAAGCTGAGATTAGAGAACACATTCATCAACATTAAGTGTCATGCCAGCTGGCATAGGCGTTCATGTCTCTCCACAGATCGCGGTCCTTGATTTAATCTGCTGATGATATTCCTCCATGCCACCGTCTCAGTTCATCCAACATAATTTCTTTTGTTCTGCCCCTGACTCTCTTCCCCTCAATCTTTCCAGTTGTCACGATGTTCTCCAAAGCCTCGCTTCTCATCTCATGACCAAAGAAAGCTGTTTGCTTCTTTCTTATTGTTGAATATAATGTTCTAGTTTCATTAGCCTCTTTCAAGCAGTCGTTGTTAGTTACTCTGGTAGTCCAAGGAATTCACAACATTCGTCTCAGTAACAACATCTCTGGGTTTTTTTTTTTCAATTTCTTCCTAATTCGTTCATCTACATTCCAAGATTCACAGCCATACAGGAAAACACGCTCTAAATATCTTTTCAGCACTCTCTTAAATTTAATAATAGTGGCTTAAGGACACATTAGACAACATAAAAAAATGTAATCTTTAGTTGCCGAATTCAAACTTGTCACCTCCAAATGACGATAGCGTCTCATTTGGTTTTGGACAGAAATTATCGCATTCGCCGACCTGCACGGCACATGACAATGATTAGGGTGACGTGTTCACACCGCCAGATTTTCGCATTCTTACCTCGAACTATAAAGCACCGGCAATTAACGGAAGCCATTTTCTTGAAATATATCGCAAAATTGAAACCAAGCAATATACTGCGAGAAACGGCACAGGGTTCTTCACGACAAACAGCTGTCCTGTTTCTACATGTTAATGTAGTAGATAATACTGTGATTGGTAAGTTTGCTCAAATAAAGTAAGAGATAAGTGTACAGATAAGAAGATAAGCGAAATGGATCATTTTAAGGACCAAACGTCCACTTTTGATAACCTAGACAAGGGTCATAGAAGGCTTCAGCGCACCAGAAGGCTTAGCAGCACCCGAGACATCAAATTAGATGGGTTTCTGAAATACTTCAACCCAGAAATCCGACGAAACACGTCTATTCTAGACTTCGACTTGTCAATCCTGCAGCATAACAAAGAACAGCGGGAGTCTTTCCCTAGTGTGGAGAGCGTGAATATTAAGCCTGTCCCTGCAGAAGAAGGCACACAGAAAGTAGATAAGAAAGTCGCCTTTGCTGTGGACGAGGTCTCTGATAAGTCAAAGACTAGAACACTTCATCAACAGTTTGACTTCTCCAAGCAATTAGTCACGGCGGACGTTCTCGAAGAAGCGGTTATGTATTCTTTAGATCATAAAGAAGACTTGTTTCACGGGTACGATTCGTTTCTGCAGTTTGCATTCTTGAATGGTGAAGCTTCCGAGACGGATGTACGCCATGATACGGGTACCAAGTCAGAAAAAGTAGAGCAGGTCAAGGATCGTTCTGTTGTCCTCGCGGGCAGTTTGCGTCCATTGAAACCTTCGGAAAATTACACTGTTAAATATTTGAGACAGCCTTCATCAAGGAAGGTGAGCTTGGGTGGGAGTCCAATGATACTGTCACAAGAAGATTTATGGTTGTGGCCTTGGCTGAGTCAAGACCTCAAGGCGAGAAATATCTACAGATCTCTAACCCATAACAGGAGAGTGACATTCAGTCAACAGTCTTACCTGCCTACCATTCCCTTGCCGAATCTAGGACAGTCGTTGAACGGGTTACTACAGGCTGTGAAACCTCTGGCCAGCCCAAAGACATTTGCTGTGACACAGAAAATCGTCAACGACTTCGCCAAGGGAGACGGTCGGATCTATCACGAGCACATTATCAATTCAGGAGACCTAGTAAACTCGTCGTGGATCAGGGAGTTCCTACCAAATTACTCCCATTGCTACACCAGAATCGAGGCTCCGCTGATCAACACTGCTATTGTAGCGCCATTTATGTACGACTTGTGGCCGGAAAGAGCAAACACGCTGCTGACTCGGGCGGCGATACTTGTCGAGCTAGCTGTCGAGTTCTGGGAACTGATCCGAGATGAGCGCCTGCTGCCTATATCAGTTGTCAGGGATGGCAAACCTGCCTGCATGCATCAGTTCCGAAAGCTGTTTTCTTCCGTGAAGCTTCCGGGAATACCTCGTGATGAAATCTACTACAACTTTAAAACTGTCAATGAAGGCGGAAACACTTCGAGGCATATCATAGTTCTCTATAAAGGGCAAGTGTTTGGCGTGGAAGTGGTGGACAGTGATAACGAAAGGGCATCTTCTGAGTGCATTAAACGTCGTTTGGCAAGTGTAATCACTTCAGTAGATGAGGAAGTATGCGATGTTGGTCTCGGATTAGGTATCTTGACTAGTCTTGATAGAAACGCCTGGTCGGAACTTCGAGTGCACCTCATGGAGATGAGTGCCCACAACCAGACCTGCCTGAATGAGATCGAGCAGTCGATGTTTGCTTTAAGCCTGGATAACACGAGGGTTGGGAGCATGGACAAGCTGCTCCATGAAGCTATCTTTGCTGATGGCTGCAACAGGTGGTACGATAAGTCTTTCAGCTTCTACGTCTACAGAAACGGGTTGGTCACGATGAATGTTAATACTTCGATCATCGACGGAACAACTGCAGCCTTTCTCCTGCACTACATTCATCTCCGGATAATGGAGGACGCTGAAAAGTGGGACGACGATGTTCTCATGTCTGTAACTGGGAGCACCGCCGAAGTCGGAAACGACCAAGGTTCAGATGACGAAAACGCTGAAGATGATCAGTTGAGTTTTATGTCCGACATCCCGCAAGCGAGGAACAGACTAGACAGCATCCAGACAATGTCATACCCAGGTAGCACGGCTGTTGAGTCTAAGGCCCTAATATTTGACATTGATGACAAACTAGACACAGCTATGGAAGAAGCCAAAGTGAAGTTTCTAGAAATCGCCAGTTCTATTCGCACAGCCGTTTGCCGGTTTGAAAATTATGAGAGTAATATTTTTTCGCGCAGCAACATCAACACCGACGCGTTTGCTCATTTGGTTATGCAGCTGGCCTTTTTCCGAATATACTACCGTCCCGCCATCGGTAGGGTCAAAGGTGAGCTTGAGGCGGTTTCACTACGGCCGTTACGAGGTACTCCGAACAACAACGTGTGAGTCTGTGCTCTGGTGCAGGAGCATGTCAGATGTGGATTCGGATTTCGCAGATCAAAGCGGTAAATTTTTTGAAGCTACGAAGAAACACGTCTCCATGCTTAAAGATATTTGTTATGGCAGAGGTAATGAGAACCATTTGGCGGCACTGCGTGTTATTGCCGAGGATCTATATTCAACAACGCCAGGGCTTTTCAAGGACGAAGGCTTCCGATTGGCTGGTGGGTTCGGCCATTTTGACATATATTCTGAATGCCTGGCCGTTGGTTGCACGAGTTGTGCCGTTGTGTGGCCGACCAGCCCGGCCGGTTATGGCGTGGGGTATACTGTGGCCAGTTCTAAGATTGTTTTTAACGTCACCAGTTGGGAAATCGAAACCGGAACTAGCGCGGATCTTTTCGCGCATGTTCTTACTCGGACGTTAACGGGACTTCACGAGTTTTTGAGGCGTTTGTAAACGTGCTTCTAGAACTCTCCGTGAGCGAGAAAGCAAGAGGGATAGAAAGAGGGAGGAAGAGAGAGAGGCATATAGAGAGGGGGATATAGAGAGGGGGAATATAGAGAGGGGGAATATAGAGAGGGGGTATAGATAGGGGAGAGATGGATAGAGAGGGGGAGACATGGAGAGACATGGAGAGAGAGGGAGAGAGGGAAGGGAGAGAGGGGGCAAGCTAGAGAAGAATAGAGAGAGGGATATAAGATGGGGAGAGAGTGGGATGAAGAGATGGGGGAAAGAGATGTAGAGAGAGGGGGGAGAGAGAATGAGAGAGAGGGATATAGAGAGAAATTTAGAGAGATAGAGAGAGGGATAGAGAAAGGGGGAGGGGAAGAGAGAGGATGAATGAGTGAATGTTGTTTGTGTGTGTGTGTGTTGTGAAGGATGTGTGGGGGTGTATGATTGTGATAGTGTTTGTGTGTGTGTGTGTGTGTGTGACGCACATACAAGTACATGTGGGGGAGTATGTGCGGGGGGGAGTGTAGGTGTGTGCTTTGCTTTATGCGTAAATGAGGATATATTGGCGTGAGCGAGAGAGAGAGAGAGAGAGAGAGAGAGAGAGAGAGAGAGAGAGAGAGAGAGCGGGCGTATGCATAAGTGTTTTAGTGTGTTTGTGATTGTGCGTACGTGTGTGTGTGTGTGTGGATGGGTGTGTGAGTGCGTGTAATTGTGTAGATATGAGGGTATTTGTGTGTGTGCGTATATGAAGGTGTGTATGTGTCTGTTATATGCGTGTGGGAAGGGTTGTGTGTTTCCTTTGCTTTGTGTATGAATGAGGCTATATGGGCGTGAGAGAGAGAGAGAGAGAGAGAGAGAGAGAGAGAGAGAGAGAGAGAGAGAGAGACAGACAGACAGACAGACAGACAGACAGACAGACAGACAGACAGACAGACAGAGACAGAGAGAGAGAGAGAGATGGGTATATGTATATGCAAGGGAGTGTGTATTTCTGTGTTATTGAGTAGGTGTATAACTGTGCATAAATGATTTAGGAAATATGAATGTGTGTATGTAAGTATGTACGCATGAGTGTATGCATGTGTGAGTGTTTGTGTGTGAGTGTGTCTGTCTGCCTGTCTCATAACATGTTAAATATGCATTGTTTATGTTCACAGCGTTTGCTTGAGAATGTTTTGTTTCCTGTGTGAATGTAACATGCACAATAGATAATTGATGTATGAAAGATGAGTGGTTGGCGGGGCCGAATGTAAGAAGGGAGTGCGTGCCCAATCTGTGACCCTTTGCAAATAAAGTTCGTTCGTTCGTAAGTTTATTGATTTGTTCGTTAAAAGTTTTTGTTTTGTGTTGAATTTTTGTTTTTTGTTGAAGTGTGTTGTCTGCCTGTTCGTAACATTTATTATTTGCGTTGTTTATGTTCACCGCGTTTGCTTGAAAATTGTTTGCTTCCCTTTTTGTTTTGTTATGTAACGCAAGCCAATCAAATAATTGTTTGTTGTCAAGATGAGGGGTTTGGGTCATACGGCCGAATGTTTGCGTGAGTACCCTTTGCCCTTGTTGGCTTATTTTGCTGACTGGGGGTTCCCTTTCTTTCGTAAGTTTAGTTATTTGTTCGTTCGTTCGTTTGTTCATTCGTTCGTTCGTGCGTTAGTGCGTTTGTGAGCTCGTTTGTTCGTCCGTTAGTTCGTTCGTTCATGATTGTAATGATAAAAATCCGTTCTGTTAGTAGCTATCGGCTTTGAAAAATAAAATAGAGTGGGGAAAATTAGAATACACTTGGACAGACTAAGTTGGAATTGAATAGATTTTAGAAGAATAGAATAGTTTGTGGTTTTAAAGTTAGTTACATGTCCTTTGCAGGACGTTGAAGTTAACCCGATCATGCAGTGGCCGTTGTTATTTACTAGGCATTTAATTGTCCGTTCAATAGTTTGGCATTGCTTTCTGGGAGGTCGACGCTCATTCTATCACAATCAACACACAAACGATCTGCTACCAAATTGACTGCTGTTGATCTCTAACCCTGGACTCGGTATGTAGAGAAGAACTGATTAAGGAAGATACGTATAGATTGGTGAAGTGAACAATAGATTGAGGAAGATACGTATAGATTTGTGTAATTAACAAAAACATTGAGGAAGATACGTATAGATGTGTGTAATGACCAATAGATTGAGGAAGATACGTATAGATTGATGTAATGACCAATATATTGAGGAAGATCGAAACTAGATGCAATAAGGCAAACCAACTCATTGGACAAATGGCACCAATACTATAGAACAAACAAGTATCAATGGTTGCAAAGAAAGCACTTTACAACACAATCTTCCTACCAACTCTATGCTGTCAATGCCAAACCTGGACAATGACAGAGAAAGAGAAATATTACAATAATAGAAATGAGATTCCTGAGAAGAATACTCAATGTATCAAGAAAAGATAAGATCAGAAATGAAGAAATCAGGACTAAAATAGGGAATACAGCAGCGCTAGATTCTATTAGAAAGTAGTCAAGTGGTATGGCCATGTAACTAGATAACCAACTAATAGTATACCACAACAAGCAGACATGTACAGACCAGTTGGAAGCAGAGGAGAGGCCGACCACGTAAACGATTTTTTTTTAAAGTTGCATATCCCTTACAGGACGTTGCAGTCATCACCAGCATTTTTCAGCTGTTGTTGATGTTCTTGGCAATATTGCTCTCAGTAGTTTGCCATTGCAAACTACTGAGCGTAATCTTGCCAAGAGATCAACATACAGCTGAAAGATGCTGGTGTTGACAGCGATGTCCTGTAAAGGATATGCAAAAAAAAAAAAAAAAAAAAGTTTGCCATTGCTTTCTGAACGACCGGCTCACATACCCCGTAAGTAACCAATGCGTCGCGATCCGCTGCCCAATCTCGCGCAGCTGTGTTCCTTAAGCGTGTATACGGGATTACGGAGAAAGTCGTTAAATCTTTCGCCAGGGAGACCGGCACGTAAACGATGGACAGAGGGAATAACAGTCCAAGGGAATATCGATACATGAAGCCCATACGCGGGCAGTCTCCCGCTGTTTATACTTTACCTCGACACCGCAAGGTACAAGAGGAACATGGTGAGATGAGTTGATGAGACTACTGGTAGTTCCGTCAAACCGAGATCGTTCACTTTCATCACATTTTCATGCGTGTTTATTGCTCACGTGCAAAGTTTCTTGATCCAGACTAGTCTTGAGCACTGTCCTGGCCATCCAAGCATTACACAGTGCCATCTTAAAGCACGGATCCTCCCATCGAATTTGCTCTTCACAGGGCAATAAACGCAGCTTCACAATCCGACATATCGGTTTCGAAGTCTGCGCAGGCGCAATGTTTAATCAGATCGTTTTGCGTTGATTATCACAGATGTGTTGAGCGACGGATGTTCACAAAGCAACAGGAAACTTCTTTTTTTTAAAATTACTTGTCCTTTGTAGGACGTCGTAATCAGCCCTGACCCATAATAACTGTTTGTTATTTATCGGGCAATTTTACGTTTAGTATTTTGGCATTGTTTTCTTCAGGACCGACGCTCATTGTAATGTGAAAATCGAAGCAATGCTGTCTACTTCCAAAGCGAACCCGGTACGCAGGTTCGCATGGCCGAATAGATAAGAACGGTGTTCTTAAACATCCGGTGTGCTGATGTCGAGGTTAGCTGTTCATCCCCTACACCGGACAGTTGGACTAAAATGTTTACCTGTCGTCCTTGACTTTGGGACGTAAATTACAAGTACCTCTGAAGTCTGAGTTGGTTCGCCTGATGGCGAGGGACACTGTTAATTGGGAAAGCTAACCCACATACAGAATTGAGTCCTTCACTACTGTAAAAATAGTGACTATGGACTACACTTGAGTTGAAAGCGAGCGAGCGAAAAAAAAAAAAAAAACATGAACCCGGTATGATGGATTTTTGAAACTGCTTTCACTGTTACTAGGCCACAGACTCCGGAAATTCCAACACAAGAGAGAGTAAAATTGCCTAGAATATTGGACACAATCAAACAATGGGGGAGAGTAAAATTGCCTAGAATATCACACACAATCAAACAATGGTGGAGAGTACATTTGCCTAAATAATCACACAATCAAACAGTATGGGAGAGTAAAATTGTCTAGAATATCACACACAACCAAACAATGGTGAAATTGCCTAGAATATCACTCACAATCACAATCAAACAATGGGGGAGAATACAACTGTGGACGATTTGGCAGCAGAAAGCCTTGGGTTGGTTTTCATGCAATGGTATGGGTGTCGGTGGTACAGAACATAATGGCAAACTGATGAACGTAAACTTCCCAAGATACCACAAACAGCCAAAAAAGAATGCTGGGGTGACTGCGACGCCCCGTAAAGGATATGCAACGTTTTTAAACAAAACGTTGCGACGTGGTGTTAACTTTAAAACTGCCATTTACTGCCTAGATGGTACCTTGCGGTGTATGGCGCGGGGGGGGGGGGGGTGGTTATTGTGCCTGTGGAATTAGGGCCGCCTGGTTAGTGCAGTGGCCGCGAACTGAGCAGGCTAGTTTTCATTTTGTCGCCGACAGAAACAATTCCGCACATTACGGAGGATTCGAACCCGGGTCTCCAAAAGGAGAATCCGGCATTCTAGCCACTCGGCCAGCTGCTCCTCGTTAGCTTTAAAACCTGATGTTGTTTTTTTTTAAATTTCGCTTGAAAAAAAAAAAAACAGTTTTAAACAGTGAAAAACTAAGGTCTCTTCACCACGCCTGGAATCTTGTTAAGTACATGGTGCTTGTCCCATATTTCTATAGACCAAACAACACTCGAGGGGTCTCATCTCACCTCATCTTGTCCCTCTTGTACCTTGCGCTGTCGAGGTGAAGAATAAACAGCGGGACAGTGCCCGCTTATGGGCTTCATGTACCGAGATTTCCGTCACCTTTGCTATTCCCTCTGTCCAGCGTTTACGTGGTCGACCTCTTCTTCTGCTTCCATTTAGATGGGTGCCGTTGTCAATACCACGCCGACGGCTTTTATTTTTCAGAACAATTCTTGGTACGGATTTTCATCTGGATGGACTTGGGAGCACTTCAGTTTACTTATTTGTCTTACTGTATATCCAATGGCTCACGCCTGTGGTTTAGTGGATAAAAAGTCTTAAAGGTCGAGAGGATCGACTTCATTGCACCGGGTTTTATCTCATATGGCTCGGTCTCTTACCGCAGGGTGTCCTGCTGAAAGCGTCGCACAGAACACGAACTTTGTAGCTCCAGCGACGACCCCCAGGAGTCTCCGAGACAAATACACTCGTGAACCTAAAGACATAGCCCGGAATCGAACCCACAATCTTCGGAGCGCGAGGTAAACGGCTTGAACACTTCGCCAAGGAGACTCATAGATTGTAAAACTGAGTTCCGTAGTCCCGACATTGCCCAGTCAAGGGATCTAGAACAGCATTGGGCGATTGAGAACTAGATTGATGTGCGGTTCTTTTGATTGTATGAGGCTTCGGCAGTTCAGAGAGCAATGGCAAACTACTGAACCAACATTACCCAGTAAATCATAAATAGGCAGTAAATGCTAGAGTTGATCGCAACACCCTGAAAATGACATGCAACTAACTCTGTATGTGTGTGTGTGTGTGTGTGTGTGTGTGTGGGTTTGTGTGTGTGTGTGTGAGAGAGAGAGAGAGAGAGAGAGAGAGAGAGAATACCGAATACACCCCAATGAGACGAAACGGATATTTTAGTTTCGCCTTATTATAAACTTCATAAATATTGAGTTTAGTGTACAGATAAATCTTCATCGCATGGAGAGGATGGTGCCGCAGGCAGTTACCAGGGGATCTGGCCGACAATCATACTACGGGAAAGACCAGAAGGACACATAATCAGACTGTAACTGGTACCATTAGTAGTGGACCTCTCCGCCGGCTGTTGAAGATGAGGACGGAGCACGGATGGGAATGTCCCGAGGGCTGTGATGTCGCTTCTTAACTCAACTCAACTCAACGCAAGTAAACTCAACTAAACTCAACTCAAATCAACTGAACTCAACTCAACTCAATGACGTATTTCACAAAGTTTTCTGTTTCAAAAACCCACCAATCGTTGGTGGTCCGAGTCGAAGCAGTGCTGTCTACATCCGCAGCTGTGCGGCTGTTTATTTTGTCTGTGTTCGTGATTAGACAGCAAGAGGCGAAACAAATTATCAAAACAGCTGTCAAGGGAAAATAACTAATAACTGGCAGATCGTTTCTTCTAAAACACGTTAGACTCGTCTGCTGCCCTGGTGTACACAGGTTCGAATCACAAAGGGACAATTTTTATTTTTTTTTAACTTCTTCTGCATTCATCCGGAATGTTATTTCGGACGTGGCTGCATTGTACCTGTTTTGTGTTAGGCCGACACATCCGACTTCTGCGGGCGTTTGTTGACCGGTTTAACTTTCCCGGGTGTTTCGAAGGACGTTTCCACTCTCAGTCGGACGTTTTTGCGCTGTATCTCTTTATTTGCTCCTTTCGGCCGACACATCCGACTTCTGCAAATGTTTGTTGACCGAGTTAACCTTCCCGGGTGTTTCGAATTATTTCCGACTCTCACTGTTGTGGTGTCGTCCACATCCCAGCTGGTCAAGTTAGAACGGACAAAGACATCCCGGTCAACACTCAGGGGAAGGCAGGGGCAGACCATGGGCATTCCCCGCCTTCCAAAGAGGCTTCCATAATTGCAGAGCGACACAAAGCGCTCTGGTACTGGGCCCAGTTAAGTAATCATCATGTCCTACGCATGCCTGCTTCACTTCCTCAATTCCGTATATTGGGCATTTCGTTAGCCACAAGCTGCTCCCCACGCAAACCAAGAGAGATCAATCTGCAGACGACATCCACTCAGCGAGCTTTCGGTTCGGACTTTCCACGAAATGGGTTTGCCAGCCAAGCAGCATTCCCATTCGTGCCTCTGGGTAGCTTTCTCGACTCCTACTGTTGCGTTGTCATCCCTATCCCAGTTAGTCCAACTAGAACAGCCAGAAGCATCACTGTCGACCCTCAAGGGAAGGCAGGGGAAGATCAGGGGCACTCCTCGCCATCCAAGGAGGATTCCATAATTGCAGAGACGACACATAACGCTAGGGTACTGGGCTCACCAAAGGAATCCTCACGTCCTGCACGTGGCTGCTTAGCCTCACTTCCGTATATTGAGCCTCCAGTTCACCACCGGCTGCTCCTCCGAAGATCAGGAGGAACCTTTTTTTTTTTGTTTATTGTCGCGAGCTCTAAAGTCGGTACAGCCTAAAATGGGTATCAAGAAATGTCTTGGGCAGTAAAAGCGGACGGCGTGTTACTTACCGCACCATCCAACATTTGCAGATTGGTATATAAAAGATATCAATTGCAACGAGAATACAAGCGTTGAAGTGCTACATAGAACATGTACTATTGTATGGATGAGAAGCGTGGACAATGAGCAGACAAGCTGAAATACATCTAGTTAGTTAGTTAGTCGCGGTTCCAACTTCACGGCAACAGATCGTCCCCATTATGCTCCGTTCCTGTGCCAGTGAATATCACATGAAATGCTCCTCTCTGCCCAATGTGAAAAGTGGAATAGACAAGAGTCTCGACTTTTCGAGACTCTTGTCTATTCCACTTTTCACATTGGGCAGAGAGGAGCATTTCATGTGATATTCACTGGCACAGGAACGGAGCATAATGCAACAGCCCGCGCGGGTACATTGTGCATAATGACGCCGTCATAATGCCAAAATAAAAGTCCTCCACGGAAAATACAGTTCATAGTCGATGGAAGCGGCAGTCACTAGAAAACCAGCAGCCACATATTACAGCATTAAAAGTCGAGCGGATCGACTTCATCTAATGGCAGTGGAAATGTGATTTCTGAGAAAAATGCAAAGATTACCGTAGACAGACCATAGACAGAAACACCAATGAGAAAGTCCTGCAATAAGCTAACGAAAACCGTAAACTGATTAGATAAATTAAACGTAGACAGAGAACATTTTTTGGGCACACTAGCAAGACTGAGGGGGGAAAGAACAAGGGGAAAACAGAAATAAATACCTAGATCAGTGGTTCTCAACCGGTGGGGAATTCTCCCCCCCCCCCCCCCCAGGGGGGGATTTTAGGGTTTCCAAGAGGGGAATGAAGACCATTTCAAGTTCACGTTAATACAAGAATCGATTACTTGACATTGTTTTTCCCTCCATACTTAACAGTTATGTATGTCTCATCCTTCCAAAATTCATTTTATAAAGTAAGTAGACCCACAAATCATGTTTTATGTGGATGTCTAGACTTGTTTTAGTATATGCTATTAAATTTACCTTCCATTTTTACGTATACTGTGTAGGGGTGAGGGGATTTTTAGATAGGAAATATGAAAGGGGGGGGGGGGGGGGGGATGACGTTCTGAAAATACGGTGAAGGGTGAAGGGGGGCACGGGCCAAATTTTTGATAGGAAGAGGGGGAATCACGTTCTGAAAATATGGTGAAGGGGGGCACGGGCCAAAAAAGGTTGAGAACCACTGACCTAGATGATTTGACCACATGGCATGGTCATGACAAGAACACAGAGCTGATCCATGACTCTGGTGATCGTGTTAGATCGCGAAACATGATCGCCCACACTTATCTTCATGGCACATGATGGTGATGATGATGATGATGATGATGATGGGCATTGTTTGTCTGTTTGCACGTCACGTTATTCCCAGATCAACAGACGACGGTAAAATAAAGTAAAGCTGCTGTATTATTAGATCATTGGCACCTTGCCGTCTTGACAGACAATAGTTTGTAAGGGATGGAGTTATTGCCTCTCCATAGCACAAAGCCTGGGCTAAAATATAGAGATCATGTGTTGCCTATGCAGCATGATCCCTCTCTCGGCCAGCCTAGTTCACTCCAAAGGAAAGGTAATACCTCTACATTTGGAACAAGACAAGCTGCAGAAGCTGCCGGATCAGCAAAGCAATGCTCTAACTGTCCGCCTGTCGGAGCTTCGATCCTAAACCAGCCGCCAACCACGGCTTAGGGCCTGGTCTGCCCTGCCATGACACTCTGTCTTTAGGTTGCATTTCCTCGCACCAAGGTAAGGCTTGTACCCTCCCAATTGCGCTCTTCCGCCCGAATTATTAGATAATATTATAATTATTGTTATAGCAATAAAGACAGAAAAGTCCTCCTCTGAATATGTAATAATATATTTACGAATATACGGATAAATATATCAACATCATAAAATCTTTTACAAGGAGACACGTTGCTGCGTCAGAACAGAATCAGGCAACTCTGGCTGGTTCTCATTGGAAACGCGAGTGAAACAGGGTTGTGTCTTGTTACCGATGCTCTTTGGAATAGCTATCGATTGGGTCATGCGCAAATGCACAAACAACACAAATAAGGGTATCCATTGGGTTGACACAATTTTAGAAGACCTAGACTTTGCCGACGACATAGTGTTTTTAAGTTCAACACACCCAGATGCCCAAGAACAAATAAACCATCTCCAAAATGTTTCAGGACAAAATGGTCTCTAAATTAACACTGCAAAAACAAAAACGATTGATCTTACCAACAGCTCAGACGACACCAAATTAAACAAACATGTTCTTGAAAAAGTCAATAGCTTCACATACCTAGGAAGCAAAATGACATCTACGGGGGACTCAGCGCCAGAAATATTATCTAGCATCGCACTGGCATCTGGTGCCTTCAATAAACTGTCAAAAATCTGGAAGTCAAAGACACTCAGCAAACACACAAAACTTAAAATCTTCAACTCTTGTGTGATTCCAGTGCTAACGTACGGATGTGAGAGCTGGAAATCAACGGTAGCTTTAGATTATTTTTTTAAAAATTAGACAATTTTGAGAACAAATGTCTTAGAAGAATTCTAAACCTCCACTGGACAGATTTCAGAACCAATACGCAAATAAGACAAGAGATTAAGCAAGATATTGTATCCAATTTTATAAGAAAACGCCGTTGGAACTACATAGGCCATGTACTCATAATGGACAAGACAAGACTCCCCAACCAAGCCCTCTTATGGTCACCAGTAGGGAAAAGAAAACGGGGAAGACCAAGAGAGACCCTGCGTAGAACCATCATCAGAGAAGGCTCATTCAATGGCCAAGTGAACATCCAGGATCTACAACAGGTAGCAGCGAACCGCCGGACATGGAGAGCCATGACTTCTGCCCAATGCGCCGCCTTAGGCTCAAGAGGAAAGACTAACTAACTAATAGCAATAACAACTTTTTTTTCACGGGACATAGCAGTCAACACCAGCATATTTGTGGCTGTTCGTGATTTTCTTAGCATTTTTCTGTTCATAGGTTTGCCATTACTTTATAACATATCGACGCCCCTCTAATTGTGAAAATCAACCAAGGCAGCCTGATTATAAATCGCCAGCGGTAGATTTCAAGTCCAGTATGCAAGATCGTGAAACTGCGTTCAGTATCCCCAGGACTTGGTAACTATATTTACTATAACAATAACAGTAAAAAAACAATAACAGTAACCATACAAATAACCATAACAATAACAGTAACCATACAAATAACCATAACAATAGCAGTAACAATAGCAATAGCAGTAACAATAACATTAACAGTAACGATAACAATAACATTAACGATAACAATAACATTAACAGTAACAATAACATTTACAACAACAATAACATTAACAATAACGATAGCATTAACAATAACAATAACAGTAACCATACAATTAACCTTAACAGTAACAGTAACATTCGCAATAACAATAACATTAACAGTAACGATAACAATAACATTGACAGTAACATTAACAATAACAGTAGCAATAACATTTACAATAGCAATAAAAATAACAGTAACAGTAACAATAATACTAACATTAACAATAACATTAACAGTAACAATAACAGTAGCAATAACAGTAACAATAACAGTAACAATAACAGTAACAATAACAGTAACAATAACATTAACAATAACATTAACAGTAACAATAACAATAAGTGTAACAATACCAAAAACAGTAACAATAACATTAACAGTACCAATAACAGTATCAAAAGCAATAACAGTAACAATAACAATAGCAATAAAAAAATAACAATAAAAGTAACAATAACATTAACAGTAACATTAACAGTGATAATAGTAATAATAATAATAACAAAAACATACACACATTACCTTTACGGCACTCCGACAGCTCCAAAGTAAGGAAGAGCACCGCTGAAAAAAGAAGCAGACGTCCCGCCTTGGAAAAATAGATGCAGCGACGCCCAGTGTATGTCCTATTACCAACACCGCGGTAACGCTCCGACGAACCAACTGCCATTGTTATGAGAAGGAATTTCCGCTAACTTCAAATTAAAAATAAGTATTGAATTTTCTGTGGTAAAATTATGTTCATTGGTGGGTACGATTCGTAGATAAATGTACTGTTTGTAAGAATTGTAAGAAAAACAGAGACTACTTCCATTAATTACTGTAATAGTTAATCTTTCGTTCAAACACAAACTGTTAAACTTATTTTCCTATGCGTTAATGTTTTCGTTTTCCTTAAGCGGAGCTGTGTGTCGCAAAACAGTTAACACAGAGATCTCTAATATATTAGCAATACAGTTCCTGTTTAATTCAATAAGTAAAACCTGTACGCTGTGGGGCAAAGACTAGACAAACAGAATTTAATCATCAGATTTCGAAAAATAATTCCACCGATTGATACCGTCGACAGTTACCACATAAATTATTTTATTAGTTCGTTTTCGTTTAGACAGATAAACTATTTCATAGTTATAAATCAGTTATTCACTTCCTATGGTTGTTAACTCTGCAGTATGCTGCTGACGAGATGCAGTGAAATATGTCAGGCAATAAATCTTGCAACCTATTGTATGCGGCTTCTGTGTATAAAATCTGTTATTATTGTCAGGACATTTTTGGCATACATTCTCAAATGTCACATGTCCTTTGCAGCAATTTGCGATCAACTCCAGGTTAATTTTCAAGATTATTTTCTTTACGTTAAGCCATAGCTTTCTGAACAATATTTCAACATTTTAACGTCAACTTAATGCCGTTGTAGGGGTTCAACAGCCTACATCGCCATTAGCGCACTGGAAGTTTAAGAACGAACGTTCGTCTACTTATTTTTATTTTATTATTTTATTATATATATATATTTCTATTGTCTCTTGGTTTAGGGGCTTTTCATTCTGCGATTTATTTTCACCCTTATGAAGTCCGTTGTAAGGTATGGACACAGCGTCCGTGCTTAGTATGGCATCTTTTCTCAGGAGTTACGTATACCTAAATGTTTGTAATCGTATTTCGTAACCTTTCTAACCCGTCAAGTTATATTTTCAAAACTCCTCTATTTCACAAACTAATTTAAACACCAATCACGTGATAACATCCGATAGATAGTTTCAGAAAGCACATGACGACACAGCCATGTAAAAAAAATCACTTCTGTAACGGTCGGGAGCTTACTGTTTCTCCCGCAAACGCTTTTATCAACTGACGGACTTCAACCATCTTCTGGTAGTTTCCCGCCGCGGGGACTACGTCTGATGTTCTGGCCATTTCTGCTCACGAACCCGCGAAAGCGTGAGCAGTGTTGGTCGGAGCTTTTCTTTGCGAACGGGACCGCGACAAACGGAAGCTGTAGGTTTATTTTATGGTTGATGGGAAGGTTTTCATCAGTTTCTGTTAGTGTTTGCTAGTTGGTGGGTGGTATGCGGTAGTGATAGCATCAGAACTGTTTGGTCGTATAACTTTGGGCTGTCGAGGTGTTCTTGTTATCATTTATGTAAACAAAACGCCGGCGTCATTTAGGGTTTGTATGCGTTCCTCTTCTAGACTTGCTGCGCTTCCAGTTTCACTGTGGGCTATGGAGGTGTAGTGGTTGGTTTCCTTTCTTGTCACAATAGTAATCTTGGTTCAATTAGCAGCTGTTGAGGGTGTGTTTATCCGTTGGTTGAGGCTCTTGGTTCTGTCCAGACTGCCTATTCATTCTAGGTAGGTGGTAGGGTGGGTGGGTGGGTAGGTGGTTGGGTGTGTGGGTAGGTAGGTGGTTGGGTGGGTAGGTAGGTAGCTAGATAGGTAGGTAAGTAGGTAGGTAGATAGGCGGGTGGGAGGATGGGAAGATAAGGTGGGTGTATAGGTGAGTGGGTAGGTGGGTGGGTAGGTAGGTGGGTGGGTAGATAGGCCGGTAGCTAATAAGGTAGGTAGGTAGGTGGTTGGGTGGGTGGGTAGGTGGGTAGATAGGTAGGTAGGTAGTTAGGTAGGTAGGTAGCAGATAGGTAGCAGATAGGTAGGTAGGCAGCAGATATGGAGATAGACAGGCAGGCAGAAAAGTAGATAGGCAGGCAGGCAGAAAAGTAGATAGGCAGGCAGGCAGGCAGAAAAGTAGATAGACAGGCAGGCAGACAGGCAGGCAGGAAGACAGACATGCAGATAGGAAGATAAACTGGCAGGTAAGTAGCTAGGGAGGCAGATAGGTTAACAGGCAGGCAGGTAGGTATATAGGTAGATAGCCAGGCAGGCAGGTATATAGGTAAATAGACACACAAGCAGGCAGATAAGGTAAGTAGACAGACAGACAGGCAGGCAGGCAGGCATATAGGCAGATAAACAGGCAGTCAGGCAGATAAGTAGATAGACAGGCAGATAAGTAGATAGGCAGGCAGATAAGTAGTCAGGAAGGCAGGCAGGAAAACATCATTCAAAGAAACAAACCACCAACCAATTCATCCGTCAATTTTGAAAAAGAAAAATGTTCACGGAAATAAATTTCCGAAAGAAAACATCTGCTTCTCATTATCAGCTTTAACTGTCTGGCATTCGGAGACAAGAAACTGTGTCTGTGGCCCTCGTTTCCATTTCCCTTCGTATTTTACGATGTAAACTTTTACTGTGTTTACATCTTCGTGTGACTTCTTGAAATTAAATGTCAGGGTTTGTTTCGTTGCGTGCTTGTCTCGGTATTTTAAAGAACCATTTCTTTGTCTTTTTTTTTAAATGAACTTAGAGAGTTTCCGCTTTGTTGAATAGATAAGAGTGCTCGTTCTTAAGCTTCCGGGATGCCGGTATTATATGCCGAGATAAGGGAATCAACCCCTGCACCGGTCAGTTGGACTAAAATGTTGACTTCTCGTCCTTGACTTGAGGGCGTAAATTACAAATACCTTTGAAGCCGGAATGAGTTCGCCTGATGGCGAGGAACACTGTTACTAGGGAAAGCTAACCACATGCGAATCAGACCAGGGCACTAGAAGCAGAATCACGTGTATGGACTACGTTTGAGTTCAAAACGAGCGAGCGCAACAATAAAAATGAACTTAGAGGTTACAGAATAGGCTTTCATTATAAGTGTTAATTATGTCTTTCTTTCTTTCTTTCTTCCTGGTTTTCGCT
This sequence comes from Cepaea nemoralis, assembly GCA_014155875.1. Taxonomy (NCBI): domain Eukaryota; kingdom Metazoa; phylum Mollusca; class Gastropoda; order Stylommatophora; family Helicidae; genus Cepaea; species Cepaea nemoralis. The sequence continues at coordinate 30,915 of JACEFZ010013735.1, forward strand.
TCTTCCTCTTGTCCATCTATTTATCTAGTGGTTTCGGTGATATTATTATTATTATTTTTCATTCCTCCGATTTCGTAGTCCGTCTTACCATGTCATTCATACAATTATTATTCCTTCATTCTACCATAATTGTATACGTCTTTCTGTGTGTATTTTATTCATACTAGTTGGTTCTGTCTTCTGTTTCTTTCTTTCTTTTGTTATTTCTGTCTTTATTTATTTCTCTCTCTCTCTCCCCCTCCCTCCATCTCTCTCTCCCTCTCTCTCTGTCTCTCTTTCTCTCTCTCTCTCTCTCTCTCTCTCTCTCCTCTCTCTCTCTCTCTCTCTTTCTTTCTTTCTTCTTATTTTTCTTTCTGGCTTTCTTTCTTTCCTTCTTTCTTTCTTTGAATCCATTTCTTTTATGTGTTTTTTGTCCTTCTTCTTTCCTTTTCTTTGCCTTTCGTACATATTTGTCATTTAATTAATAATTATTTATTTCTTTTAATCACATGTGTATGTTTCTTTAATTTCATCACCAGTGTATATTTCTTTCTTTTCATCACTTGTGTTTATTTCTTTCTTTTCATCACCAGTGTATATTTCTTTCTTTTCATCACCTGTGTATATTTCTTTCTTTACATCACCTGTGTATATTTCTTTCTTTACATCACCTGTGTATATTTCTTTCTTTACATCACCTGTGTATATTTCTTCGAGGGACAACAAACCAAGTAGTTTGGTTATCTTCACAATTTCGCGTGCCCCTTGCATTAACCCCAATCCCGGGTTGATTTGCTAGGCAAATTTACGTTCTGTAGTTTCCCAGTGTTTTCTCAACCAGAAGTCAACGTTTAGTCCAAATGACCGGTGTAGAGAAGGATTCCCCTGCCTCGCCGTCAGCTCACCGGAAGTATCAGAGCGAGAGTTCTGACCCATTCGACTACATTGACCTCTTTGTATATCTTATGAAAACCAAACTCAGTCAACTACCTATAACAACATATAACAGAACTAGAAATAGATATAGCGCCAAGGAAAAACTGGAATAACAGCCTCAAAGGTGCACTAAATACACAAGGATATATTCTTCTTCTTCTGCGTTCATCCGGAGTATTTTTTATTTTTTTTCAGATGTAATCGCGGCGTGTCTCGTAATACACCCTTTGGCGAACACAACCGACTTTAGCGGGCGTTTTTTAATCAGGTTAGCCGTCCTGGGGGACTCTCATTGTTGTGGTGCCGTCCACATCCCAGCTGTATTAGCTCTAGAATTGCCACAGTTATCCAAGTAGGATCGTGTCATCAAAGGAACCTCGACTGATTTAATGAGCCATTCGCGATTTCACCTTGAGACAGTGTGAACGTAGACATGCATGGCTTAATATTTGAGACACGCATATGACTACTGGCAGGATCAACCAGATATATATCGGGAAGACGGACTATTCACGCACACACAGGCCAAGGGTAGCAATCGCTCAGCGCACTCCCTCGCCACCCGGTGATACATGCAAAAGCACTCACTGGACGCCTACAGACAAGCTTCCAAGCTACGCCAGGCAGGACTGGCCTGAAAGCTATGCCAGCTTACTGACTGCAGGCCCACTACTCATCGAGAGAGAGAGAGAGAGAGAGAGAGAGAGAGAGAGAGAGAGAGAGAGAGAGAGAGAGAGAGAGAGAGAGAGAGAGAGAGCTTATCGATACTTTGTCGAACGGTCGTACAAATTTACTCTTTCGCCCGCTCAAACCACGACTCTGGCTTCACGATGGTGGTTGCATTCTCGAAACGCATGCCTCGCTAACATGCGTCGGCTGGGAAGATCCTGATTTGGTGCACGTCACACAGCCACCTGAGACAACGAACGCTAGACGCAGCACAACGATATGACGCAATGAAAGCGATACATCTCGCCTTGAAACTCAAGCTTAAGCTAGACACGACGTTTTTCAGTTGCCGAACTTTATCGGAGATCTGTTTGCGGTTACTTTCGTTTTCTTGTTGGTGTGTCTCCGATTTAATGAAGTTTAGAGCATTCGTTATGTTAAATTTCCCGATTATTTCAAGATCGCGTTAAAAAGGGACAGATTACTAGATATTATGTTTCCCTACACGAGTTACGAATCTATACCTCTTGCCTTCTCAAATCCGTGTCCTGGACGGAAGTACAGGCTGACTTTATAAGGCGTAAGTACACCAGTCAATTCCGTTTTAACTAGACTTTGTGCATTGTTCTAGTATGTTTTTTTTTTAAAACTTTATCATCCATTTTTACTTATGATTATGTAGTTTTCGACTATTAGAGGTGACAATCCTATATCAAACTGAAATTATAAAGATGGCATGCCCTATATTTTGGTATTTCATTGACGGGGCATGGCAGTTGTCGTCCAACTATGAACATTTAATATTGCTATGGAATATTCATAGCTATTGCAATGCCAGTGATTGCATGTTTACATTTAACGCCCATTATAGCATTTATGTTGAAATGTGTATCACTCTGCACAGACCACATCGTTAATAATTTGCCATCTTTCCAACGGAATATCTTTTGTCAAAATACATCTATCTATGCTGGCCGCCTCGCGTTGACAAGACTGTGCGTGCAGTCTACACAGATGACGTGAAGATGTATATATCGGTGTGAGTGTGTGTGAATATATATATGTATGTTCTAGAATTGCCACAGTTATCCAAGTAGGATCGTGTCATCAAAGGAACCTCGACTGATTTAATGAGCCATTCGCGATTTAGACGGGCCACTGTGTTGATCTCCCTTGACGACAATGTAACCGATAGTTGTGTGAGTGTGTAGGTAGGGTCAAAAAACATGAAAAGGTCAAGCCAGTTTTCTTCTATATGTTCCTATTAAATGATAAATGGGCCAAAAAAAAAGGTTGAGAACCACTGGACTAGACCTTTCTGGGCTGTATTTGGTATAGTGTTGTGTACGGTCTGCTGCTTGATTTGCGTGCCCGCATCTACACATTGCTGCAGAACCTATCTTTGTCCATTACCACCGCTACTGCTACCGCTATAACTATTATTGCTAGAATTATTATTACACAAGCAGCAAATTCTACTACTACTACTACTACTACTACTACTACTACTACTTCTACTACTACAACTACTACTACTACTACAACTACTACTATTACTACTATTACTACTACTACTACTACTACTACTACTACTACAACTACTACTATTACTACTACTACAACTACTACTATTACTACTACTACTACTACTACTACTACTACTACTACTACTACTACTACTACTACTACTACTACAACTACTACTAATACTACAACTACTACTTCTACTACTACTACTACTACTACTACTACAACTAATATTAATAATAGTAATGATAATAATAATAATACTGCTGCTGTAACTACTGCTGCTGTTGTTGTTGCTGCTGCTGCTGCTACTATTACAGCTACTGCTGCTGCTACTACTACTACTATTACTACTACTACTACTACAACTACTACTACTACTACTACTACAATGACCACCACCATGACATTCGCAGACCCTTAAAAAGCAACATTTTCAACAAACAAATTCATTACCACTTAATATACCAGCCAGTCACAACTTCTGTTCCGTAAAGAATAAGAAATACCCTCTTGTAAGACATTCACACCCTCCAAATCCCCACACACTTACAACCACACACTCATTCTCCCGCAAAAACCCACACGCAATGGATTAAAATACACTGGCCGTGAATTTAGGAATGTTGGCAGGAGTACCATGCCAAACTGCTTATTTTCTCGGAAGTAGCCAAGCCCAACTAGACATGAGTTAGTTTTCTGTTTTGTTTTTTCCTGCTTCCGTTATCCGGGAGAGTACGGTAACGTCTGGACTGCCGGAATTTGTCGTTTATTTGCCACCCAAGTCGATGTAAACAATGGCGTGCGTTGCTACAGCAATGGCGGCCTGTGGAAGGTGGTCTACGGAAGGTGTTCTCGGATTGTGTTTCGCCGGTTGTGTTATACCGATGGTGGTCAGTGAGGTGGGTTTTACCAATGGTGCTATACCAATCGTGATCAGTGAGGTGGGTTTTACAATGGTGTTATACCAATGGTGGTCTCAGAGGCGGGTTTTACCACTGGTGTTATACCGATGGTGGTAAAGAAGGTGGGCTTTACCAATGGTGTTATACCAATGATGGTCAATGAGGCGGCTTTTACCGATCATGGTAAGTGAGGCGGGTTGTACCGATGATTTTCAGAGAGGCGGGTTCTACCAATGGTATTATACCGATGATGGTCAGTGAGGCGGGTTATACCGATCATGGTCACTGAGGCGGTTTTCACTAATGGTGTTATACCGATCATGGTCACTGAGGCGGGTTTTACTAATGGTGTTATACCGATCATGGTCACTGAGGCGGGTTTTACTGATGGTGTTATACCGATCATTGATATGATATTCTCATTGCGACAAATGCAATAAAAATGCCGTGAACAGAATCAACCACTGTTTATTGCCTTCATCGACCTCACAAAGGCATTTGATTTGGTCAGTCGTGAGGGTCTGTTCAAGGCACTAAAGAAGATTGGCTGCCCATCAACTCTTCTGCCCATTGTGGAATCGTTCCACACAGGCATGAAGGGTATAATCAAGTTTGATGGTGCAACTTCTGAAGAATTTGAAATCAAGAGTGGAGTTAAGCAAGGTTGTGTACTAGCTCCCACCCTCTTTGGAATATACTTTTCACTTCTACCGAAATATGCATTTCGTGATCAGGATGGTGGTATATACATTCACTCACGCTTAGATGGCGGCCTCTATAATGCTCAGAGATTGAAGGTCAAGACCAAAATTAGCAGGGTACTAATCAGAGAGCCGGTCTCTCTGGCTGTGGGGTTACAACACTTTTTCTCTGTAATCCCGTTTGTCACGCAGAGTCTCGTAGCGGAGCGAGAGCTGAGGTGGTTCGACCCCCGCTCGTGACTTGCAGGATACTGAGCCGGCCGCTCAGAAAGCAATGGCAAACTACTGAGCGTAATCTTGCCAAGAGATCAACATACAGCTGAAAGATGCTGGTGTTGACAGCTACGTCCTGTAAAGGATATGCTAAAAAAAAAAAAAAAAAAAAAAAAAACAAATCAGAGAGTTGCTTTTTGCAGATGATGCTGCAATTACGACCCACTCTGAGGAAGAATTACAATGTCTACTATCTGCATTCTCCAATGCTTGTTCTGAATTTGGTTTAACAATTAACAAAAAGAAGACACAGATTATGTCACAAGGTGCACTTGGGGTACCGTCAACCTTTATTGACGATGCCGAATTTGAGATATTAGACCATTTTACATATCTGGGATCAGAGGTAAATAGCAAATTATCCTTGGATCAGGAAATCAACATCAGGATTGGTAAGGCAGCAACAACAATGAACATGTTAGCCAAAAGAGTCTGGGAGAACAGGAAGCTTACTGCCAAAACAAAAGTTCTTGTCTACCAAGCCTGTGTCCTTAGTACTCTTCTTTATGGCAGTGAAACCTGGACAACTTACTCACACCAAGAGAAACGTTTAAGCAGCTTTCATATGCGGTGTCTGCGAAGAATACTTGGTATTACGTGGCAAGACAAAATCACAAATACTGAAGTATTGGAAAGATTGAGTTGTGTGACGGTTTATTCCATGCTCAGTCTTCGTAGACTTAGATGGATAGGACATCTTAGGAGGATGGATGATGGTAGAATACCAAAGGACATCTTTTTTAGTGAATTACAGATGGGTAAGAGATCGCAGGGTCGGCCTCTACTACGATACAAAGATGTGTGTAAGCGGGACATGATTGATGCAGGCATTGATAATGCACAATGGAAAGCAAGTCGCCGCTGAACGTGTTGCATGGAGGGCACATATCAGGAATGGAATAAAGACAACGGAGAAAATGATTGCAGATAAAGCATACACAGAGCGTGAGAGACGTAAGATGGTGCATGATGGTGGAAATGACCATGTTTTCACATGCATCAACTGTGGACTAACATTTAAAGCGTGAATTGGCCTCAGCCACATTCGTCACCGTCATGGGTTGTAATTATTATGCCTTTTTGAAGAACAATGTACCAAACTATCGTCTGTCAAGACGGAAAGGTGCCAGTATACCGATCATGGTCACTGGGGCGAGTTTTACTAATGGTGTTATGCCGATCATGGTCACTGAGGCGGGTTTTACCAATGGTGTTATACCGATCATGGTCACTGAGGCGGGTTTTACCAATGGTGTTATGCCGATCATGGTCACTGAGGCGGGTTTTACCAATGCTATTATGCCGATCATGGTCAGTGAGGAGGGTTTTACCAATGGTGTTATGCCGATCATGGTCAGTGAGGCGGGTTTTACCAATGGTGTTATGCCGATCATGGTCACTGAGGCGGGTTTTACCAGTGGTGTTATGCCGATCATGGTCACTGAGGCGGGTTTTACCAATGCTATTATGCCGATCATGGTCACTGAAGCGGGTTTTACCAATGGTGTTATACCGATCATGGTCAGTGAGGAGGGTTTTACCGATGGTGCTCAGTGAGGCGGATGTTTTTTTTTTCTTTTTTGCGCTCCCTCGCTT
>JACEFZ010013735.1:42500-75535 GCA_014155875.1 Cepaea nemoralis
GCGAAGAAATGACCGCCCGCGCTTATCGGCATGGCACATGATGTTGGTGAGTACAATACTACGGTTTCAGAAAGAAATGATTGGTTGGTTCCAGTGTGTTACACGTTATACGTAGACATAGACGTTTGTTAGACTATGGTGTGTTTTCATTGGAGAGATAAGATTTTTGCCTTTTGGTATGTTGGTATAGATGCAAGTAGGTATAGATGGAAGTAGATAGGTAGGTAGGTAGGTAGGTAGGTAGGTAGGTAGACTGATTGGTTTGGAGTTAAGTAGGTAGGTAGGTAGGCTGGTATGGAGGGAAATAAGTAGGTAGATTGGTTGGTTGATAGGTTGGTTGGTATGAAGGTATGGAAGTAGGTAGGTAGGTAGGTAGGTAGATTGGTAAGGAGTTAAGTAGGTAGGTAGGTAGGCTGGTATGGAGGGAAATAAGTAAGTACATCGGTTGGTTGATAGTTTGGTTGGTATGAAGGTATGGAAGTAGCTAGGTAGGTAGGTAGGTAGGCAGGTAGGCAGGTTGGTAGATAGGTATGAAGGTCGATAGGTAGATAGATATAAAGAGAAATAGATAGGTAGGCAGTCAGGTAGGTAGGTGGGTAGTTAGGTAAGGTATGTAGGTATGCAGGTAACTAATTACGTAGATATGTGGTTAGGTAGATAGGTAGGTCGTTGGGTAGGTAGGTAGTTAGGTTGGTAGGTACGTCGGTCGGAGTGTAAATAAAGCATGCAAGTAACTATTATTATTATTACAATTCATTGACCATAAGATCAGACTGCACACCCCTCCTAGGTCGGTTCCTTAGCCTGCTGCCTGGTTGGCCAAATAATGTCGGCAAAATAAAGACCACAAATTACGAATCCTTTCTCCATTCTATCACTACCATCGCAACAACTCGAAGAACAATGTTTTCACAACGCAGACTCAAAACAGGTTCACGGCACGTCAAGAGAAGGACGGCAGCTCTGCGAAACCCATCTTACTTCTGCTGCTAACTGATAAATAATACCAGAACTCTTTTCAGGGCGCCCATGTTTTCTGTTTGTTTCAAATTAGCCCGATGTTTTGCAAGTTTGGCAGTCTGCTCGCGCCAGGTGTGGCACGATTGTTCTCATATGCGACTAGTTCTCTTACATCTGTTGTTACTACTCCTCAGATTTGTTACGTCAGTCTAGTGTAACAATGAGAAATGTGTTACAGATAGTCGGCAGTTGTGAGTTGCAAAGGAGATGAAGGAATACAACATCATCATCCAGCCAGCGACTTGCCCTTTGGAGAGCAGGCATTCGAAGTGTCTCTTGATTTTCAGCCAGGACCTTTGTGGCTGTCATGTATAAATTTTCTTATCACATCTTGAATCTATCTACCAGTGAGTGTTCGTCTTCTTGCCTTCCCCTCTACACCTCCCTTTGTGGTTATTTTTTTCTTTTTTTCCAGATACGTATTTATGGTTATGTGCCCAAACTATTTCACTTTCTTCAATTGTATTTGTTTTAATAACCCTTCTTCTTCCTCTTCTTCTTCTTCTTCTTCTTCTTCTTCTTCTTCTTCTTCTTCTTCTTCTTCTTCTTCTTCTTCTTCTTATATTTATTTATTTATTTATTTATTTATTTATTTATCTATGATTATTATTATTATTATTATTATTATTATTATTATTATTATTATTATTATTATTATTATTATTATTATTCATTACTTCACTCAGTGGTCCATATAGTTTATACCAATCCTCTTCAATATTGGTTTCTTGTTAGATTTCGTCTCTTTTTTACTTCATTGAATAAATATTCAATACTCTTCTGTCTACGTGGCCGCGGAGCTAGACGCTTTTGAGCTTAAACTTCCATTACGCTGATGGCAGCGCAGTGTCCCATTTAGGCTTGTCTCGGGAAAACAGCTAGATGCCAAATCAAGAGTCATTAGGATTGTGTTTAAAGGCAACGGCGTAGGGGTTTGAACCCCAACCCTGTTCAGTTAGACTTGAACGTTGATTTCTTCAGAAAGCAGTGGCAAACTACTTAAGGCTAAATTACCTAGAACATCAATCTGTAGTTGGTGTTGATAGCAACGTCCTGCAAAGGACATGCAACATTTAAAAAAACACATGTACTTGACAGTGGATTTGTTATAAACATCAACGTTTCGCGCTTAATTAATTCACTAACTAAATAATTAACAAAACAGTTAACAAACTAACTAACCAACCACATTACCAACTAACTAATCAACCAACTAACCAACTAACTAACAAATTAACTAATTAACTCGTTAATCAATTATTTCACTAACTAACTAAATAATTAACAAACTAATTAACCAACTAATAAATCAACTAACTAACTAACCAACCAGCTAATAAATTAATTAACCAACCAACTAATTAACTAACCAACTAAATAATTAATTCACTAACTATCTAATTAATTCACCATTTAACTAAATAATAACCAATTGGCTAACCAGCTAACTAACCAACCAACTAACCAAATAACTAATTAACTCACTAAATAATTATTTCACTAACTAACTAAATAATAAAAAAACTAATTAACCAACTAACTAACCAACTAGCAAACAAACTAACTAACCAACCAATTAACTTATCACTTCGCTAACTAATTAATTCACTAACTAAACAACTAACAAAGTAATTAACCAACTAACTAACCAACCAAATAACCAACTAACCAACAAACCAACTAACTAACCCACTAACTAATTAATTGACTAACTAATTAATTAATTCACTAACTAACTAATTAATTCACTAACTAACTAAATATTTTTTTAATCTAATTAACCATTTAATTAACCAACCAACTAACTAATAAACTGCCTAACCAACTAACTAGCCAAGTACCTAACCAAGTAACTAACTAACCAACTAATTAGCTAACCAAACAGCTAACTAATTAATTCACTAACTAATTATTTCACTAAAAAAATAAATAATTAACAAACTAACCAACTAACTAACCAAACAACAAACCAAGTAACTAACCAACCAACTAAATAATCAGCTAACTAAATAACTAACTAATTAATTCACTAACTAATTATTTATTTCATTAACTAACAAATTCACTAACTAAACAATTAAAAAAACTAATTAAGCAACTAACTAACCGACAGACCATCTAACTAACAAACCAACCAGCTAACTAGCTAAATAATTTAAAAACCGAATTAATCAACTAACTAACCAACCAACTAACAAACCAATTAACTAACTGACCAAGCAACCAGTCAGCTAACTTACCAGCTGGATACGCGAAGCAACGGTTGTAGTAGGATGTAACAAAAGTAAATACAAACAGTTAAGTATGTGTAGCTCCTTCGAACAAGTGAGATATACTAAACACGGACATAGTGTACATACATTACAGCGAACTCCACAATTGTGACCATAAATAAGATGGGGGAGGGGGGATGGGGGAAGATCCAAAGAAATAATAATATAAAAGATGAAAATAAGTATATTACGACAGAACGAACGATATTTCGATTAAATTATTCTTCACCAGGAACGTAAAAATACAAACAGATCTCAAGGAAAACATGAAATTAGAACATCTAATAATATTAAAACACACATCCGTGATTGTTATGAAGGTGGCGCAGAAGTTCAGTAGTGAAATGTGCCAAATAAGAAAACGTAGAACCGAATTATGCAAATAGCTGGGTATGGATATATAGATGGATATATCCATATCCAACTGTTTGCACGCCTTCGAATCCACTTTTTTTTTTATTTGGCTCATTTCACAATTTACATAGAAATGGATACCAGGAAAATTCTTGGGAAGTAAAGGTGGTTGGTAGTGTACTGCCCACATCACCCATCAAATGCCGATAAGTCTATAAAAATATGGATCTGGCACCCTATGCCCAGTGGGTCTTAAGGCGTATAAAAGGGTCCTTTACTTTTTTTAAAAATCATTTTACAATTTGCACCCCTTGGTGCAACATTTAGTAGATGCGTTTGTTGCACACAGTGAACATCTAGGGTTAGAATTAAATTGTATGAAGTCACAGATTATGGTCGTCACTGGGAAGAAGGAAATACCACCATGTAATATACAAGTAAATGGAATATTCTTAAGCAAGTGAATCGGTACAGTTATCTCGGAACAGTGATAACATCTGAAGGGAGAAGCCTTGGAGAGGTTAGAACAAGAATTGCCATTGCGAAGGCAGCCTTTTGCAAGATGAAAATCATACTGACCAATAAAAAGATGTCATTTACAACGAGAAAATGGGTGTTGAGGTGCTACATAGAACTTGTTCTTTTGTATGGATGTGAAACTTGGCAATGTGCAGTCAAGCTGAAAAACATCTGATGGCTGCAGAAATGTGGTTTCTGAGGAAAATGCAAAGAATACCATGGACAGACAGAAAAAAAGATGACCAAGTGCTACAGGAGACAAATGAAAATCGTAAATTGATTAGAGAAATTAGACGTAGACAGTCAAAACTTTTTGGACACGTTATGAGAAGAAATGGATTGGAGAACTTAGTGACAACTGGCAAGATCGAAGGGAACAGACCAAGGGGAAGACCGAGAGGAAAATACCTGGATGGCTTGGTCACATGGCATGGACGAGACAGGAACACTGAGCTGATCCACGACGCTGGTGATCGAGTGAAATGGCGAGTCGTGATCGCCCACGCTTTCCGACATGGCATATGATTGATTGATTGATTGATTGATTGATTGATTGATTGATTGATTGATTGATTGGTAGGGGATGCTAGGAAGAACGAATTACCACAATGTAATATACAAGTAAATGGGAATATTCTTCAACAAGTGAATCGATACAATTATCTCGGAACAGTCATAACATCTGATGGGAGATGCCTTGAAGAGATTAGAACAAGAATCGCCATGGCGAAAGTAACCTTTAGCAAGATGAAAAACATTTTGACCAATAAAAAGATGTCAATTGAAACGAGAAAAAGAGTGTTGAGGGGATACATAGAGCCTGTTCTTTTGTATGGATGTGAAACTTGGCAATGTGCAGTCAAGCTGAAAAATATCTGATGGCTGTGGAAATGTGGTTTCTGAGGAAAATGCAAAGAATAACATGGACAGACAGAAAAACCAACGAAGCCCTTCAAGAAACAAATGAAAATCGTAAACTGATTAGAGTCATTAGACGTAGACAGTCAAATTTTGGGGGCATATTATGAGAAGAAATGAATTGGAGAACTTGGTGACAATAGGCAAGATCGAAAGGACGAGACCAAGGGCAAGACCGAGAAGTAAATACCTGGATGGTCTGATGGACGAGACAGAAACACAGAGCTGGATCCACGACTGTGGTGATTGAGTTAGATGGCAAAACATGACCGCCCACGCTTATCGGCATGGCACATGATGGATGGAGGGGTGGGGTATTGGTGCATAATAAGGCAGCTGTGGTCGGGGTACTTTGGGATCGTGTGTATCGTGCAGAAAAATAGACAGATCACCACAGTCAGGAGAGAATGGTGCTGCAGGGAGTGACCAGAGGATCTGCTCGACACTCAAGACTCCGAGCAAAGACCCGCGGACACATAATCAGACTTCTACTGGTACCATTAGTATTGCATTGGGGTTCTTCGCTGGTTGTTGTAGATGAGGACGAAGCACGTGTGGAAATACTCCGAGTGCAGCGATGTCGGTTCTTTACTCAACTCAACTCATATCACATTACAACAAAAGTTATGCCAGTATACACTATACTGTAAACAGTATTACTTACTTTACTGATATTTCTGTTTCGTTTCTCGTTACTCGTCTATTTTAATTTACCTAGAAAGCGCGATATCATTTTTTGTTTTGTTTGTTTACAAATACAACTTTATAAAGATCATAGCCGACAGAAGGTGAAAACTGATATAGGTAAATATAAACACTGAGGGTGAGGTTGAGAAAACGAAACAAAATTAATACCTTTGGGATAAGCTCTTATATTTTGATAGGGACGCCATTTCGAGGTGCGAGAGTTCACCTGGCTGGCGTATCAATATTTCTGCAAAATCTCGCAAATATATATCTTTATTTGATGTTTCCCCATTGATATACGTGTATGTGGGGGTCTTTCTTTCTTTATTGCTATCTTTCATTTATTCTTACCTTCATGCATTCGTTCTTTCTGCCTTTTCTCATTCTTTCTATGTTTGTGCTTCGTTTTCTCTTTCACTGTTTCTTGTCTCTTTTTTTTCGCATGCCTTCTACGTTAATGTGTAGAGAAAAATTAGATTTTTTGGATATTTTTCCGTTCGCCTTTCTTCCCTTTTATTTTATCTTCCTCGCGTTCCTTTCCTTCGTGCTTCCTTCCATCCTTCTTTCCCCGTGTCCTTCCTTCCTATCGTTCTTTCTTCTTCTTCTTCTTCTTCTTCTTCTTCTTCTTCTTCTTCTTCTTCTTCTTCTTCTGCGTTCATTCGGAGTGTTGTTTTTTCAGACGTAATTGCGGTGTGTCTCGTTATACACACTGGTGCCAAAACCCTTAGGCCAACATATCCGACTATAGCGGGCGTTTTTTTAAAACCAGGTTAGCCGTCCTGGGGAGGGGGGGGGGGGGGGGGGGGGGGGGGGGGGGGGGGGAGAGACTCTCACTGTTGTGGTGCCGTCAACATCTCAGCTGGTCAAGTTAGAACGGCCGAAGACTTCACGGTCAGCCCTCAAGGGAGGGCAGGGGCAGTCCATGGGCATTTACCGACATCCAAGGAGGCTTCCACAATTGCAGGGACGACACATAGCACTCTGGTATGGGATCACCCAAGGAATCGCCAAGTCCTGCACATGGCTGCTTTTATTCCTCACTTCCATGTATTGGGCATTTCGTTCGCCACAGGTCGCTCTCCGTACAAGTCAGGCACGGTCGGTCTGCATACATCCACTCGGCGAGCTTTCGGTTCGGACGTGTGCTGGACGCTGTGCCCGGAAGACTAGATAGTCAGATCTTTTCCGGGCACGAGGGACATTCACTTGGAAGATTTTGCGTTGTGCCAATTTATTTGCAACTTTAGGCCGGCACATCCGATTTCTTCAAGCGTTTGTTTGTTTTTTTTTTTTTTTTTTTTTTTTTTTTTTTTTTTTTTTTTGTTTTTTTTTTTTTTTTGGGGGGGGGGGGGGGGGGGGGGGGGGGGGGGGGGGGGGGGGGGGGGGGGGGGGGGGGGGGGGGGGGGGGGTTGTGGACAGGTTAGCCTTCCTGGGGGTTTCGAGGGACATTCTGTTGTGTGTCGCCCACATCTCAGCTGGTCAAGGTAGAACGGCCAAAGACATCACGGTCAACCCTCAGGGGAAGGCAGGGGCAGACCATGGGCATTCCCCGCCATCCAAGGAGGCTTCCATAATTGCAGAGCCGGCACATTGCGCTCTGACACTGGGCTCACCCAAGGAATCGCCACGTCCTGCTCATGGCTGCTTTAATTCCGCACTTCCATGTATTTGATGTCTCGTTCGCCACTGGCCGCTCCCCATTCACACCAGGAACGGTCAGTCTGCGGACGACATCCACTCAGTAAGCTTCAGCTTCGGACTTCCACGTAATGAATTCGCTAGCCAAACGTTCTATTTCGTGTTAATGAGACGTTTCACCACCTTTGATTACGCTCACTCAATGGGTGTTTTATACAGACTTGCATCGTAACCATTTCCACCTTTTGTAACGCTCACGAGGTAGGCTACATGTGCTGCTGGCTCAGCATCTTGCCTCCATGCAGCAGATAGCGAGTAACGACCAGGCCCTCTCATCAGGGGGATCCCTCATATCCCTCGGCTGAGAACCGTAGAAAAAGTATCTGGACCAATCTTGTAGCAGGCTCAGCATCTCACCTACATTTTGCAGTGGGTGAGTATCGACCCGGCCCTCACATCAGGGGGATATTGACTGAAAGGCGTCCAGCCATATTCCTCAGCTGAGAGCCGTAGAATATGTGTCTGGACCATGAATGTAGTGGCATCGTGCGCCTGATTCGGACTTGAATACTATGGATTTGCTTATCCCTAGCCTTTGACTGCCTGTCCCCAGTCTACCTGCAAGGCAGCAGGTGTGTGTCTCTCTTGGTCTGGTTCCTATCCCTTGATCTGTCCAACACTTAGCAGTGCTACCGTCGGCATAGCTCTTGATGTAATTGGAACACACAAGCTCCTCTACCACGACAAGGTGGAAACACGTCAGAGGGGTTTGTGGATCCACCCGTTTACCTCTGGGCGGTTTCATGTACTTCTTCTTCTTCTTTCGCTCGCTTGAAATATGTCTATAACTGCAATGTTGTCTCTTGTGTCAATTTAACTGTCTTTTTTAGTTCACTCAATGGTCCATAGAGTTTATCTTCCACTGTCGTCTCTCTAGGCCAGAAGGTTTGTCTCTAGACATTTTGGGCAGTCCTGGAGTATGTGCTCTGCTGTCTGCGACGCCAATCCGCATGTGCATATGGCTGATTCGCCAATCTTGAATTTTGTATACAAGTGGTTGCGTAATCTATTGTGTCCTGTTTTGAGGCGCAGAATAATGACTTGTTCTGGTCTGTCCAGTTTCACGTACTCTTGAACTCTCTCTTCAGAGTTCTTTTCAACTTTCCCTCACAGTACTTGTCCGCTATCAGACTCACGCCAGTATTTAGCCTTAGATGGAGTTTACCACCCGCTTTGGGCTGCATTCTCAAACATCCGACTCCTGAGACGCCCGCGGCCGCACAGAGAGGCACTCGCAAAGACCTTACACCCGCTCTAGGTGAAGCGTCGATCAGGAGGACTTCAGTGCCCTCTAATGCGACTGGTGGAGTCCCACACACCACAGTTCCCGTCAGCATGACACTGAGATTCCATTATTCCATGCACCTTTATTCAGGCAGCCGAGACCTGCTTTGAACACTCTATTTTTTTTTTTTTTTAAAGTAAACGCGACGACCACCCAGGACGCTCAGCGAAGAGCACCCACGGAAGACAGCCGGTAGACGGTAGGGCAGGAACACGGGCAGTGAACCGGCGCGAGTCGGATCGCCCTGCTGCACCTGAGATCCAACTACGAGCTTTTTAACTACAACACCTTTAATATACGCTATTGGAGCTGGAATTACCGGGCTGCTGGGACCATACTTGCCCTCCAATAGATCCTCGTTAAAGGATTTAAAGTGTACTCATTCCAATTACGAGGCCTCGATAGAGTGCCGTATTGTTATTTTTCAGCACTACCTCCCCGTGTCAGGAGTGGGTAAGTTGCGCACCTGCTGCCTTACTTGGATGTGGTAGCTGTTTCTCATGCTCCCTCTCCGGAATCTAACCCTGATTCCCCGTTACCCGTTACAAACATGGTATGCATTTCACGTACCATCAACATTTGATTGGGCAGACATTTGAAAGATGCGTCGCCGGCACGTAAGGTCATGCGATCAGCACAAGATTATACAGAGCCACCAGTGGGAACTCCACGCCCCACGAAGAGCAACGACGATTGGTTTTGAACTAATAAAAGCCCTCTTTCCGCGAGGGTCGGAGCTTGGTAAGCATATATTAGCTCTAGAATTGCCAGTTATCCAAGTAGGATCATGTCACCTAAGGAACCTCGACTGATTTAATTAGCCATTCGCGGTTTCACCTTGAGACAGTGTGAACGTAGACATGCATGGCTTAGTCTTTGAGACAAGCATATGACTACTGGCAGGATCAACCAGATATCTGTCGGACAAAAGAACTATTCACGTACACGCAGGCCAAGAGTAACAATCGCTCAGCGCACTCCCTCGCTACCCGGTGATACATGCAAAAGCACTGGACGCCTACCGATGAGCTTCCAAGCTACGCCGGCAGGACTGACCGAAAAGCTATGCCAGCTTACTGACTGCAGGCCCACTGCTCATCGAGAGAGAGAGAGAGAGAGAGAGAGAGAGAGAGAGAGAGAGAGAGAGAGAGAGAGAGAGAGAGAGAGAGAGAGAGAGAGAGAGAGAGAGAGAGGTGCTTATCGAGACTTTGTCGAACGGTCGTATAAACGTTCTTTTTTGCCCGCTCAGACCACGACTCTGGCTTCACGATGCGGTTACATTTTCGAAACGCCTGCCTCGCTAACATGCGTAGGCTGGGAAGATCCCGATTGGGTGCACCTCACACAGTCATCCGAGACAACAAATGCTAGACGCGGGACTGATCTTGTGAACCATACCAGCCCTCGCGTTCTTTCTATTATTTCCAAATGTCCCTTCCTTCATTCTTTCTTTATGTCTTCCTGCATGTCTCACCTTTTCCGTGCTTACTTCCCCATGCCTTTCCCACTACCTTCTTATTAAACGCGAATCGAACGACACAGCGCCACAGCAGGTACATAGTAATAACGGCAGAGGCAACGAGGATTGCATCGGCAAGGGAAGGAACGGAGGATGATGAAAAAGAGGAACCCGACCAGACATGTGTCAACAGTAGTCGTTCAATGCGCAAAAGACCAGGCCATTCTATACTGCACTATGAACCACCACAACTACAACCAACGCCACTCGGTTGGTTGAACGAGATGGAAAGTTCCTTTTTTTCTACAAATCGGATCGGATAGGATCGGCGTAGCTTGGAATGGGAGCGCGAGGCAAACGGCGTAAGCACTTGGCCACGGGGATTCCATTAATACCAGAATCCCACATGCTATAAATATTCTTTCGTTGACTGGTTTTCTCATTGTGAAATCTTACCAGAGAATCGACCCTTGAGTCTGCTCTTTGCACACGTTTCCTTTGAGACTTTGAGTTGTCCGAGAAGTGTACCAGTTTCATCCCATAGATATCATTAGGAGTCCCACAGTTAGCCGTTAGTCGCAGTTCCAACTTCACGGCAATGGTTCACTCTCATAATGCTCCGTTCCTGTGCCTGTGAATATCAAGAAAATGGCCCTCACTGCATGTGAAGAGTAAAACAGACAGCTGTACCGACAACCCAACAGCACGCACAGGCAAGTACATGCATAAGACCGCTGCCAGAATGCCAACACAAAAGTCCGCCACGAAAATTACAGTTCATCGTCGATGAAAGCGGCAGTCATTAGAAACAGCAGCTTCACATACATTATTGCATAATACAAAACTACCTAGTTCAGTAACTCACCTCCACCATTTTCTGAACATACAGTTAAGAATGAAAAAAAAATAACAACCACGAACTCCGTAGCACCAGCGAGGATTCATTTGTAGAATAATCGCACATGCTATAATATTTGGGGGGTTAAAAAGTTAGTTGCATGTCAACAATCAACCCCAGTATGTATTGGCTGTTTGTGATTTAATTGGTAATTGAAAACAATGCATTCCCTTAGTGAATTTAACCACAGAAGTCACAAATATTAGGTAGCACGATTTATTGTCTGGCATTTTTGTCTGTGTTTCGTCGGGTGCATATTGCAGAATTATATCTGGTATATTATCGACAGGCTATAACAGCCCAAACTTGGCCATCTCTCACCATCTGTTAACTGGCGATTATAAAGTTAACAAAGAAAAGGCGCTATGTATACTGTATTCTGTTAACAGTAAATGATTACTCAAATACATCGAAGCCATGGTAAGTGGGGATAACATTGCTCTACATTCAAACAGTATCAGAGACTTTGTGTTTATGTATTTCTGCCAAAATATGATTCATCTATTCTCTTCCTATGATCACAGGCAGAAATATATATACGTCAGGTGTGTGATCTAGAGACCATCAATCGTGAAAAAGAGTGGGTTGAAGTACCGGAAGACATGACGGACTGGCACAATGTAACACTGGGTCTTGAGTGCAGAGAATGGGTTGCGGGCCGCGCAGAGTTTGTACCGATGGGTCAGTGGTGAGAAACAGACGGAGAGGTTAGGGTTTCACTGCGAAGGCTAATAGACGTTTCTTGAAAAAGGAGAGTATGGTATATGAGGCTACTACCTCCAGCATGAGAATGTAGGTGAAAGCAGTCACAGCAGCATTCCGTTGGTTAGAGGAGACCAGTGAAACACATATTGTCTTCATCACGGACTCAAGGAGTATGCTTAGTAAGGTGAAGAAAGGATGTTTCGTGTGGAGTGGCTCACCTTGCTTCAGAGGTCACAGATTGTAAGAATTGTATGGGATATTGTTTTGTTTTTGTTTTTTTGCCCTGGCCATGCGGGAGTGTCGGGGAATGAACAGGCTGATAGGCTGACAGGGAATGCACTTCTTGGTGTTCATTACCTATGGACAAGGGAGGGGTGTTTGGGCGCCTGTGGGACCAGGTGGAGAAGGTGGAGGAACAGATTGAGAACCCGTATGTGGAAAGGATGAGATTGTGGGGGATCGGCAGGGGTTCTGGGAGAATCTCAAAACTGAGAGGGAAAACCAGGAGAACTTTCAATCAGATAGCGGTGGGAACGATTAGTAGTGTGACTCTTCGCTGGCTGTTGAACAAGGGGATGAAGCGCATATGGGAATGTCCTGAGTGCAGTGATGTCGGTTCTTAGCTCAGCTCAGCTCTTTCTATGATATCTTCTTCTTCTTTTCGTTCATCCGGAGTGTTTTTTCAGATGTGATTGCGGTGTGTCTGTTATGCGCCCTTGGGTCGAAACCCGTAGGCCAACACATCGACTTTAGCGTGCTTTTTTGACCAGGTAGCATTCCTGGGAGACTCTCACTTTTGTAGTGCCATCTGCAACCATGCTGGCCAAGGTTGAACGGTCGAGGACAACGGTCATCCCTCAAAGGAAGGCAGGGACAGTCCATAGCATTTTCCGCCATCCAAGGTTGCTTCCATAGTTGCAGGGCCGACACATAACGCCCTGGATCTGGGCTCACCGAGGGAGATCGTCACGTCCTGCTCATGGCTGCTTTAAGTCCTCACTTCAATATATTGGTCATTTCGTTTCCCCGGGTCATTCCCGCACAAACCAGACAGGTTTGCAGACGGCATCCACTCAGCGAGTTTTCGGACTTGTCGTTGCGCCCATCAGAGCTTTTCCAGGCACAACAGACATTCGGAAAACTACCCAGTCAGAGCTGTTCCGAACAAGAGCGGCATTCGGAAACTAGGTAGTCAGAGCTGTTCCTAGCACGGGAGACATTCGGACGAGACATTTCACTCGGACGTAATTGCGTAGTGTCAATTTTTAGTTTGCCACCCGTAGGACGACACTTCCGACTTCAGCGGACATTTTTTAATGAGGTTAGCCTTCCTCTGGTTTCGAGGCACGTTGGACTGTTGTGATGTCGCTAACATCTCAGCTGGTCAAGATAGAACGATGAACGACATCGTGGTCGGCCCTCAAGGGAAGGCAGGGGCAGACCATGAGCATTCCCTCGCTATCCAAGGAGGCTTCCATAATTGCAGAGCCGGCACATATTGCTCTGTGACTGGGCTCACCCAAGGAGTTGCCACGTCCTGCTCATGGCTGCTTTAGTTCCTCACTTCCATGTGTTGGGCAACTCGTTTGCCACTGATCGCTCTAGCACACACCAGGGACGGTCAGACTGCAAGCGACACCAACTCGGTAAGCTTTTGCTTTTGACTTCGGACCACGCAAAAGGTTCGCTTGCCGTGCGTTCCATTTTGCGTCATTGGGACGTTCTTCCACTTTTGTCTACACTCTCTATGAGTTAGATACAGTTTTCGCCGCCGTTTTCTTCGACTGGGGCACTTTTTTGACTTTTTGTACTCGCTCACGAGGTAGGCTACTTGTGCTGCCGGCTCAGCACCTTACCTTCGTGCAACGTGAACGAGAAACGGCCTGGCCCTCTCATCCGGGAATCTCTCATATCCCCCAGCTGAGAGCCTTCGAACTTCTATCAGACCTGAGCATGTAGCTTGCTCAGTATCACGCCTTTATTTTTCGAAAGGTGGCTATCGGCCCGGCTCTCAGGTCCGAGGGTTTGTGGCTTAGAGGCGTTCAGCTACAGCCCTCGACAGGGAGCCTTTAGTGTTTTGTCCGGACCAAGAACTTCTGCCTTCGTGTGCCTGATTTAAATTTTAGACTGCTATCCTCAGTCTCACCTGCAGAGCAGCAGGTTGTGTCTCTCTTAGTCTGGTCCGTATCCCATAAGCTGTCCGATATGTAGTTTTTCATCCATCAGCAAGCAAATGGGGTCGATGGGACACGCAAGCTCCCCCACCACGTCAAGGTGGAGACACATCGGACATATATATATATATATATATATATATATATATAATATATATATATATATATATATATATATATATATATATATATATATATATATATATATATATATAACTCTACGGTATACACTTGACGAGATGGAACGAAATATGCCTGACAATAAATCGTACAACTCAGTGTTTGTGGCTTCAATGCTTCAATGACTAGACATTGTTAGTTCAGTAGTTTGCCACTGTTTTATGAACCGCCAACGCTTCATATCATCGACATTACCACAGAACGTTCAAAATCGCGTGCCAACAATTGCGTTTCACTAACCCCTGCGTCACAGGCGCTGCAGACAATCTAACCAGACAGACAATCTAACAAACACATGAAGTCTACAAGACAGACAATCTAACAGGCCAGACTTCTAACAAGACATAATGATTAACATAACAGAAATTCTATAAGACAGACAATCTATAAACACGGACAATCTAACAATACAGACTATCTACTAACAAGACAGACAATCTTTTTACACAAACAATCTAACAAGACAGATAATCTAAAAACTCAGACAGTTTAACAAGACTAACAATCTAAACACACAGACAATCTCACAAGACATACAATCTAAAAACACAGACAATCTAACAAGACTGACAATCTAACTAAACAGAAAATTTACAACACAGGCAATCTAAACACAGGGACATTCAAACAAGACAGACAGTCTAACATATGACAGGCGAAAATCTGCTATCTCTACTGGGCTCCCGGTAAACACAAACCGGAAGACGCGTATCATGGCAAACACGTGGTCTCGTAAATGTCGCCAGTTTTTTCATGAAAGCCGTCACATGCCAGCTTGTCGGATACCATGTTTTTTCGTGACCTGCCTGGGAAAACGAAGGTCATTTAATACGTTTCTAAAACGGTAGAGAAATCAAACAGAGAACGGGAATGGCCAAAAATGCTTTCAACGGCATGAAATCAGTATTAACATCTAAAAAGATTAACAAGGCATTACAATGAGAATTGTCAAATGTTATGTATATTCAACACTATTGTACGACGCGGGAAGCCTGGGTATTGAACACAAGCAACTAAAAAGTCTAATAGAGGCCCTTGAGATGTGAATATACAGACGAACATGTCGTATTTCATTGAAACAAAAACAATAAAATGCAGAGGTTCTAGAAAAACTGGGAATGAAAAGAGAGTTGTTGAAAGAAATAAACAAGAGACAAGTTAATTATTTCGACCGCGTTAAAAGACAACACTCTTATAAAAACCATACGGGAGGGTAAGGTTGAAGGCAAGCGGGCAAGAGGCAGACAACGATACAAGTTGGAAAATAACATCAAGAGATGGACGAACATCAGCCTGACAGAATGTACAGTCAGTGCGAGAGACAGACAGTGTTGGAGATCCATTGCATTCAACCTTCATTGTGGAGATAGAACATGATTGATTGATCGATTGATTTATTCATAAAATGGGTTAGACATAAAAGTGTCCACCTCAAGTTAAGAAGCTAACGGGTTCGATCCCTGCATAGGGCTGAGCATTCTTCTATTGGTATCTAATGATATCACACGCCTCCTTGAGACTAGATACCTAGACTTCTGTGATAAAGGCGAGATATAGTGTGCAAAATGAGCAGGTTAAACATCCCAAGGCATTTGGAAAATGGAAAGGGTAGACCGTAAGGACGCCCCCTTGGCAACATTGTTAGGAAAGGAACGGTGGCCCATGGGTAGATCGAGCCCGTTGTCTTAGATGTGATCTGATAGGAGGAAGCAATCCTGACACAAATACAGGGTGTATTTTTAACGACTGTGCAGTGTTTGAAAATATTGCCGGTCCGGGTTTTGTATTTACCTATTATGTTGCATGAACTTTACAGAGAGTAAATACAAAACTTGGACAGGCAACATTTTCAAACACTGCACAGTCATTAAAAATACACCCGATACATGCCGAAGTCGGACGTACA
Organism: Cepaea nemoralis; assembly: GCA_014155875.1. NCBI lineage: Eukaryota > Metazoa > Mollusca > Gastropoda > Stylommatophora > Helicidae > Cepaea > Cepaea nemoralis. The sequence goes on from JACEFZ010013735.1 coordinate 58,577, forward strand.
GACCTATGAGGTGCATAATCAGAATAAGGTGCTTTAATTTCAGGAGGAGATTGGTCAAGGAAAATCTAGTATAGATTTTAATGTATATAACAGGGGTAGGCGATCATGTATCTTCCCAACTGTAGTCTTCTACTAATTATTAGTGAATAGATCGGAGTAAAATAGAAAATAAAAGAATCGTATAGTAAGAATCCCTCCATTGTGTATTAAGTTTGACGTGGTAGAGAAGTAGGTGGGTAGGTAGGTAGGTAGGTAGTTTGGCAGATAGGTAGGCAGTAGGCAAGCAAGCAGGCAAAAATGCAGGCTGACACGTGGGTAGGTAGGTTGTTAGGATGGTAGCTAGGCAGGAAGGCATATAGGTAGACAGAAAGACAGATAGGTAGGTAAACAGGTATGTAGGTTTGTTAATTAGTAGGTAGGCGGGTAGGTAGGCAGGCAAACAGGTAGGTAAGTAGGTAGGTAGGTAGGCAGGCAAGCAGAGTGGCAGGTAGGTAGGTGGGTGGGTAGGTAGATAGGTGGGTAGGTATGAAGGTAGGTAGGTAGTAGGTAGGTTGGTAGATAGGTAGCAAGAGAGGGCGGTAGCTAGCTAGCTAGGTTACGAGGCAGACAAATAAACCATTGAGAAAGCGAACTATAAAAGACAACAATAAATCAAGCCCCGCTCCTCCATTTTGCCCAGAAACTCGATACAGCCATTCTACTCCAGAAAGTACTCACCAAAACCGCGCGCGTAGATCTCGTACTCTCTTGGCACCAGAGATTACGAAAACACAACTTTCTAAATATTTTTAAACTTTACTCCAAACCGGGTTTTTCCTGTAGGTTTTATGGCGTTCGCTGCGTGAGGTAATTAATCTTTATTTTCAGACGTTCATTCCCTGAAAGACATATGTGAAAAGAAAGCATCATTTTTTTTAACATTCCGTCTGTCTGCTCGCTAATTGTGGGGCCAAAAAATAAACTACTTTTTGTAGTATATATGAGAACGTTTTGGCTAGGATAAGTAAATTTACGGAAGATAAGTATGTTTACTTTGCTTTTTTGCAATGGTTGTAGTTAACTTCATCCTTTCTATGTTTCTGAGTTGAGCTGAAACAAAAACTGACATCTCAGCACTCGGGACAATCCCACACGTGTTCCAACACCTCATCAGCAACAGCCAACGAAGAGTTCCAATGCTAATGGTACCAACAGCAGTCTGATTACATGTCCGTCTGGCCTTTCCTGGGAGTCCCGAATGTCGGCCAGATCCTCTTGTCACTCCCTGCAACAACATTCTCTTCAAGCCTTGGTGATATACTAGTTCTTCTGCACTAAATACGTGATGTCAAAGGCCCGCAACCACATCTGCCTTATCATGCACCAATACCCCATCAAGGGGTGCAGACCCAGCCAATCTGTCCACCAGCTCGTTTCCCATCACACCAGCATGTCCTGGGTTCAAATTTCGCTCACTATTTTAAAATATGCCCCCTTTACCTTTCTCGCCATACTTTGTGAGTCTATTACAATTACAACATGCGTGTGTTATTTGTCTTCCGTCCAGCGGAACGGCGCCGTGACATTGCCCCACCTCCACTTTCAGACTAGATCTTACGGTATCATATGCCAGGCTCTTCCTGCACCAAACATCGTCCACCAACTCCACGAATCCCTAGGCACTTCTTTTACCTCGTAGCACAGAGTCATTGTAGATGACATAGCCTTGTCGCGACTTGTATTGCAAGTCTTGGGACGTCGAGCTTAACGATCTAATTGTCTAGAGAGCACCATAACACTGACGCCTTATCTGGGTTTATGGAACTACCCATCTTTGTACACCAGTCGATCACTTTGTGTACGGAGTTCTATGTTTCTGTTGAAATACAAGCTGGCGCGAAATAATATACAGGCATGTGCATTTTGCTTCAAATTTAATAGCTTTGAAATAATAATTTGCAAACGAAAAAGATAAAGAAATAATATCTGTTACTGTTTGCTGGATTTCGCTTGTTAAACTTTTCATAGGTTGTTTAAGTTGGCGGATCACGAAATACTGTTGGTGTGGAGTCACAGGTCATGAACCATTGCTTCTTATGGTATTAGCTCATTGGTTGTTCTATCTGTCCATGGTATTCTCAGCATTTCCTCTGAAACCACATCTCCACTACCATCCATAACATTATCATCATCGTCATCAAGTGCCATGTCAGCTGGCGTAGGCGTTCATGTCTCTTCAGAGGGAGTCTCTGTGGCTAAGTGGTCAAGTCGTTTGACTCGTGCTCCGAAGGTTGTGGGTTCGATTCCGGGCCGCGCCCTTCGGTTTACGAGTTAAATGTTTCTGAGACTCCTGTGGGTCGTCGATAAAAGCTACGGAGTTCGTGCTTTGTGCGACGCTTTCCGCGCTGCGGAAAGAGACAGAGCCATATAGGATAAAACCCGGTGCGATGAAGTCGACCCTGTCGACTTTTAAGCGACTTTTTTTTTATGCCTCTTCACAGATCTCGGTCGTTGGTGTTCTGGGTCAACTCTGCTGCTGATAATCCTCCATGCCACCGTCTCAACCCATCCAGCATCTTATCTCTTGGTCTACCTCTCCCTCTCTTCCCCTCGATCTTCCCAATCGTCTCGATGTTCTCCAATGCCTCTCTTCTCATCACATGACCGAGAAAAGCTGTCATGACAGCTACACTACAATGCACATGATGATGAGTTGTTTCAGTGTCTGGTTTTTTTTTTTTTTTTTTTTTTTTGCTGTTGACGAAGGTTCTAGCCGCTACGTCCAAACTGTCAATTGTGACTGTGATCTAGTAGTACTAACCAACTCTTCTTCGTTTGTTTTTAATTTTAATAATAGTGTTTTAGCAACTTCACTTCTACCAATTTCATATAATTAAGCCTAAGGGTAGCGTGGCCGAGCGGTCTAAGGCGCTGGTTTAAGGCACCAGTCTCTTCGGAGGCGTGGGTTCAAATCCCACCGCTGCCATTTTTTTTTTTTTTAAACGTGCATATTGTTTGTCTCTCACCGTGAAAATCGTGTTCGTTTCTGAACTGCATCGATCAGACCAGTGAGCAAATTTATTCCTTACATCCCTGAAATTGAAAATGAGAGGAAAGTTAATTTCATGGATTGAAAAAGAGGGGAGGGTTAGTTTCATGCTTGTGGCTGACGCCTTACCGAACTAGATGGTGTAAAATCTCCTGTATTTTTTTTTTTCTATTTTTCGTGGCTCGCTTTGAACTCAAGCATAGTCCATAACGTGCTACTACTTCTAGTGCACTGGATCCATGTTTGCGTGTGGATTTGGTTATATGGTGTTTGTCCATCAAGAATGATGATGACCATTCATTTCATCCAGTCAGGTTGGAAGTTTGCAGTCGTGAGTTATAAGATGGCTGGTAAAGCCTATTTTGAATAGAAATGTTTTTGACAATGTAGGCAAAGAATGCTTGAAGTTCCAGGAGGATGATCTCGTGCAGGGATTTTCTTGTGTCCAGCTTTTTTTTTTTTTCCCAGAGTCTTTTGCAGTCCTGTTTTCTTCACAAGTGACTACACCCTTGCGCAATGATGTACGCCACGAATTTCGGTCTTTGGCAAAAGTCTCCAATGTGTCGTGATGAATTCCAAAAGCTTTTAGTGATATCTTCGGTGTCTTTAAAGCGTTTACTCTGAACGCCTTGGGGGAGTTTACCATAGCGCAGCTCGCCGTAAAATAAAATTATTTTAGGGAGCCTATGATCTGGCATGCAAGTCAAATGACCAGCCCAGCGAATCTGATTCTTCATTTAAAGCCCTTACATATTCTAGGTCTGCTGCACGGAGGAGTAAATATTAAGTGGCCAGACATTTCCTCTGTTAGCGAACGATTAATAAGCGTCTAAGCCAGGGTTCAGCTTTTCAAGTAGAGGGCCATATCTACTATTTTCGGTAGTTAAGTGGGCCACAAGGTTATACAATTATAAAAGTCGTGCAATATCATTCTTATCTTTCTTAAATGTGGTCAATAAAATTCCACAACTTTAAAGGCAGTCAGTGTCAGTACTATACTGTCGTCATTTTTTTTTTTTTTTTGGTTTACAATCAAAATTTAATTTAACAATAAATGTTTAATCAGTTTCGAATATCGCTATTAATGTAATGAATTTACAATTGTAACTGTTCTTCATAACCAGTTACTTAAGTTCAGGTGCCAGTTTATCAATGTCTGGGTACAAATCTGTCGTGCCCAAAGTCATAAGCGCAGCTAGTTTACTGTCGGTGAGTCTGGAACGTTGCTTGTCTCTTTATAACGGTCATTGGGGAAAATGACTGCTCGCATCTGTAAGTCGAGCCAAAACGACAAATGTATCTCTGAGCGAATGAACGCAAGTGTTCAAATTGTTTGACAGGCAATAGTCGCCAGAATGAAATCATATGATCACCTGAAGGTGAAGCAGGCAACTCCAGAAATCCATCTCAGTGCAGAATTGCATTTCAAATCAATTACTTCGTGATGAAGGCTTTGCTGTAATTGACAGCTTGGCAATAGGAAATACAGGCGGATTTATGAAGAGGGCAACATTATCCTCCTCTGTTGTGAACTCTTGAAATCTCGACTGAAAGATATCCAGAAGACTTTCAACTTTTACTTTGTACTGTAACAAGTCAAATTTCTTTTCCACCACAAGTTGGAAACACCTCTTAAGTCCCTTCAGTCAGCTGTCCGATAAACAGTCGTAGTCTCATTTTAAATGAAGAAATGTCATCGCACAAATTTGTGAATAATTCCCCCCCCCCCCCACCCCCTTTATCTTCGCATGTAAAGAGTTTAAATGAGACGTGATGTCCACCAAAAATTGCCAGGTCATTAAGCCAGTCATCGTTCAGCAGACTTTCCCGTTCTGAAGGCAATGCATTTTTCCCCAGACAGAAACAGATAGATACTATTTTTCAGTGCCCAGAAGCGTGACAGAAATTTCCCTTTAGATAGCATCTGACATCACAGTATAATAGTAGCTCACCGTATTCCTCGTTCATGTCTGATAGAAACTATCTGAACTAACGCCTGTTCAGCGCCTAACTTCGAATTTTGTTCACACATCTCAGAACAACATCCATTACATGTTTCAGATTTATTGTCTTTCCACACAGAGCTTCTTGGTGAAGGATACAATGATATTTTAATATAGTGATGCCAAGAAACTGTTTCAATAATGCTAGACATTCAAAAATTTTACCCGTCAAATCCGGAGCACCGTCGGTGCATGCACTGTCTAATTTGGTCCATTCTACGTTGTTTTTCTCTATACACAACTTCAGAGGTTCAAACAGATCAGTCCCTTTGGTAGTTGCATGCATTGATTCAAGTCCTAGAAGTTCTTCAATGACTTCAAGATTATCGTTTATTGCTCAAACAAAAACTGCGACCTGAGCTGTGTCAGAAATGTCAGTGGATTCAATGAAAGAAAGATTTACAATTTTTGATATGTGCTGCTCCTTGACGATGAACATCGTTGGCTGTTTCTTCAACTCGCCTGGCCATAGTATTATTAGACAAAGGAATCTGATCAAATTTTGTTTTACACTTTTTATCGACAAGCATTCTAGCAGCAATTTTAAGGGAAGGCTTGATTATTTCTTCTGCATCGGTAAACGGCTTCTTTTTGCGAGCCAACAGAAGAGCGACTTTGTACGACACACCAACAGCACTCTTGCTCTATTCGTTAGCCTTGGTGAAAAATGACTGCTGCCTGGTCAGAGAACTTTCTCTATGAAATCTTTTCTTATTTCCGAATTGATCGGATATTGAGTATTTATGTCTGAATGAAGTGAAGTGTCGATCCAGATAATTTTTTTTTTTTTTTTTTTTTTTGGGGGGGGGGGGGGTAACAGAAACACACAATTTGCAGATTAAGCAAACTGGTTTACCACTACGGCTAGGCATAAACATAAATTTCTCCGTCCAATCTTCGTTTAATTCACGACAAGCAACATCTTCACATTTTCGCTTTTTACCATTGTTTGATTTTAGATTTTCCACACACATATTTATAGGCTTTAACGGTAAATTTTTATTTGAAAACGCCTAATTTCAACACAATACTACCGACTCTGCTAAACAGTTGTAAAAGACGACAACATGGCGCCTTGTGCACTCTGGCTGGTCGACAAGGCTTGGATATAAGAACTTTATAACAGGCGCATTCGATAATATGCATAACAACCACGAGCAGAGTAAATTATTGCATGCTGACGGGGCGTTCCGACTTCATTTTTTTTTTAAATTATTAAAACACATTATATTATACAACGAGGCCTCACGTGCCACTTTCTTACAGCTGGCGGGTAACAAGTAGCCCGCGGGCCGTGGTTTGGAACCTCTGGTCTAAGCTATTGTAAAACAGGGAAAGCTAGCCCTCACGTCAAATCAGTCCAGTAGCAACTACAGTCAGGAGTAATAGCACATTGCAAAATTCTTGAAAAAAGACTACGAACTATTATAGAACCCCAGCTAAGCGAAACACAACTTGGATTTAGGAAAAACAAAGGATGCACAGATGCTATTTTTGCTCTTAGACAACTTATAGAAAAATCAATCGAATTCAATGAAACACTCTACTTAGCTTTGTCGACCAAGAAAAGGCATTTGATAGAGTAGATAGAAACAAGCTGTGGGAAATCCTTAAACAATATGGAGTGAGTTCACATCTAGCAAACCTATGTAGAAGCTTATACAACAACAGTGAATGCATAGTGAGAGCAACTGGAGGACACTCAGAACCCTTCACCATAAGATCCGGAGTACGACAAGGTTGTGTCCTGTCCCCTCTCTTGTTTATAACATATATAGACAACATATGTAAAGAAACCAGCCAAACAGAGACCGCAAGAACACCGCATGACGAGAACACAGAAGAAGAACCATCTGCAAATCTAACCATTAGAGAACTCCTGTTTGCGGACGACCAAGCACTAACAGCAAAATCAGAAGCTAAATTACAAGACCACATGAATAGTCTAAACGAAATCTGTAGGGAACATAACATGAAAATTAGCACAAGTAAAACAGCGGTAATTGACTATAGCTAAAGAAGATAAAACAACAACGATTCACCTAAACGAACATCCCTTGAAACAAGTAAAGAGTTTCAAGTACCTAGGAAGTATAATATCATCAAATGGCAAATCAGAAGACGAGATCGAAAATAGATGCAATAAGGCAAACAAACTCATTGGACAAATGGCACCAATACTAAAGAACAAACATGTATTAATAACTACTAAGAAAGCATTTTACAACACAATCTTCCTACCAACTCTAAGTTACCAATGCCAAACCTGGACAATGACAGAAAAAGAGAAAAGAAAAATCACAACAACAAAAATGAGATTCCTGAGAAGAATACTCAATGTATCAAGAAGAGATAAGATCAGAAATGAAGAAATCAGTACTAAAGTGGGGGTTATAGCTGCACTAGATTTTATTAGGAAATAGCAAGTCAAATGGTTTGGCCATGCAAATAGGTTACTAACTAACAGCATACCACAACAAGCAATGATGTACATACCAAAGGAAGAAGAGGCCGACCACGTAAACAATAGACGCAGGGAATAACATGGTCCATGGGAATATCGATACATGAAGCCCATAAGTGGGCACTCTCCCACTGTTTATATTTCACCTCGACACCGCAAGGTACAAGAGGAACATGATGAGATGAGATGATGATGAGCACATTGTGAACTACGCACGAGTTCTAAGCAAGTAAACGGGAAAAACCGGCTCAATTTATGCTTTCAGTTTCACTGCAATTCCGCCAGTTTCATACTATCAACTAAAATTGTCTGGGATGTCATGCATTGGTAGTACCTTTGGTAAGGATGACTGTCGTATCCTTTTCAGGTCCCATCCCCCAAGGGTCCAAGCCTGACATCCAGCTCACCATGTGGCTCCTTGTAGCTGTCAGCATGCGACAGCGGCCACCCCCCCCCCCCCATTCCCCCTGGGGTAAAAGCTGTGACAGGCTGGCTAAACGAGGCGTCGGCAACCGATTTGGTGTCAAACCAATCGGTGAACTACGTATGCCTACCAACCATCTGAAGACAGTATTCGGCAGACTGCGCCGAAGAAGTCATTGATAATTCAACGGGCAAGACGGCGTTTATCTGCAAAACGTGGTGGAACTTATTGAGCACGGCAAGGCATGTAGAGCGCTCTGGTCATCCACTGCACCTGTATTCGTCTCCAGTCGTCTTGACTTATCTTACCACTGGATTCAGATGGACTCAGGCGAGAGAGTGAGGTCGATGAATTGCGCAACTCCTCCTCACTATAATCCAATTCATCGCGCAAGTCATTCTTCGTCCAATTTCATGTATCACCTTCAAGACCTGTATCGATGGGCGAGCGGCGACGCGGCAGGCGTGGGTACGCTGGCAGTGGTAGTCGCAGACCTGCACACAGGCGGCTCAGGCCGTATGGTCGTTTTCTACAGATCGGAGCAGCAGTGGGATTCGGCAGCCCCCAGTAGTATGTGACGTCCTAACTAATACCCAAATGGGGTTGCAACCCCCGATAAATCCTTCTTTAAGGGGTTATCACGCCATCTTGTTTCGTCATAAAAGCCAACCTCATTTTCAAAAAATTGGCGGGATATTTTCTTGGGTCTGGTTGTCACTTCCGGTTGCCCTGCTAACTACTTCCTGTTGTCACATCCGGGGGCGGGCGGGTGGGCGAATCGGATGTCGTCACGCGAACAGGCCATCGTCACGCGATCCGTCGCGAACCGCAGCGAACCGAACCGAATCGATGCGACCCAAACCGAACCAGGGCACCGCGGAGGTGGATGAGTGATCACGTGGTGTGATCGAACTCCAGTCATGTAGATATCGATCCCTTCGATGAGGAGACCAAAATCAATATGACAGATTGGAAAAATGATTTATTCCATCACTCGAGTTACCCCGAGTAGACCAAGTAATGGCCTCGTCAATAAACTTTTGCACGATGGTAGTTAATTCGGCAGGTGTCCATGCCCATGTATCAACTTTAAGCGAGTGGCGAAAATCTGGTTTAAAAATATACTAAACGGGCATACATTATTATTAAAAATTAACCACAATAAAATAATAAACGGCTAAATTTCTTGTATGTATAGCGGAGAATAGTAATGTGAATGTAAAAATACTATTCTCATATTATATAATTAACATCGTATTAAAATATCTTTGAAAATTAACATCTATTATAATAACCCTTATTATTTCCCCGTAATAAAGAATTGTCTCCCTTTTATATATATATATAAATAATGTCCCCCTGAACGCTAGCCTTTAACTGCGCGCACAGGTAAAGGTCACGCGCTGACCCCATCACGGCCCACGCTGGCTGGTCGCTAATCAGAAAATCTCGCATTGCCGTCGTCGGCCAGTATTCTAAGTATCTCGCTGAATGCTGATCGTCGGCTACTCTGATGGCTCGCTTCGCGGGGCAGTTAACCGTGCCCATGCTTAGGTCGCCTTGAAATAAGTTAAAGTATATTCTAGGTAAAATAAAAAAAATTAGCTGTAAAATAGACATCATCACTATGACTATGCTATTCTGGTTATTCTAATTGTAACATTAAAACTGGTAAAGCTATGCATAACTCTACTGAAATCACAATACGACGCCTCACAATTAGACTATAAACATGAATCGTAGCAGGACGTTAAGCAGCGTGTGCCATGCCGATCGCACGGCTTTCATTCAATGTTTTGCAGTGCAAGGAATGTACAACAACCGGTCTACCCGAGCCTTCCCGGGAATATCTTGAGAGCGTTCTATGTGAAGAGGGTGTATCACCAGCTAGTTTTCTACCTATTACAGGACGTAGCAGTCAGCCCCAACATTGTTTGGTTGTACGTGTTCCATCATGATTTGTCGTGTTTATCACGACCAAATCTATGCCTCTTACTATAGTTATGTGGCTGTCTATTACATATTGCAGTAAAACTGTAATACATTGGATTTACAGGACGTCGCAGTCAGCCCCAGCATTCATGCTTCCTGGGCAAGGTTGCCGTTGTCTTTCTGAACGACCGGCAACCATGATCTTCTGTAGTGTCTGTAATCAGGATTACCATCAGCATCATCACCCACCACCACCAACAAAAATCATTATCATCATCACCATCATCATCAGCTCATCATCATCAGCATCATCTGAGGGTGACCGACTGGGTGACTCATCACGGGGCTATATCGGCCGAGTGAACGTACGTGAACGTGTTCAGACATGTCTTTGGGGGAAACTGCTCCAAGAGCACCTGCTCTTGGAAACTATGATCATGACCGTTACTATTTATACATACCTTACTCGATGTTTGTTGTATTTCATCTGCTGCGGCAGAGGAGCAACTTCGGAAACCAGCGGTAGGATAGTTTACATTCCACAAAGCATTGATTTTCTTGAGAAACTCAGAGTCTGGCCCATGACTGGTAGACAGAAGGTCAATATTTTCATTATAAGTTCCGGTGTCTAATGGTACATTCTATTATCTGGTACTCTTTATTTCACTATGAACAACTAGGTGCTGAAGTCTTATAAGTTTCAATGTAATTTTTTCCCTCTACAGGTTAATTTTGCAGCAGAACCTCAATTCTTAACAGTTCACATCGTTGGCACGGAAGAACGCAATGGTAACTGGCACCATGTAAGCAGAGAACGTGCGAATTTTGAACGGTGTATACTAGCGTTGGACCTAATTCTGACCCCAGTCCTGGGGGCCAGTCACAGAGTCAAAGTGCTGGAGCACATAAAGAGTCAAGAGCAACAGTGAAAGAGGACGAGATAGTATAATACCTATGTGGTAACTGGTAATTAAACTTAAAAATATCAATAAACACTAGCGGACGAGTATTAAAACACCTACATTAAAAAAAATGGTTGTAATATACTTACAGTCCTGTCTTTAATAGCTGACCAGGCCTCAATACGAAGAAAACTACAAGGGGTGTGAGGAGACTGTATATGTATATCACTGGTATTCTGACTTCGCAGACTATAGCTCACAGTGACTACAACACAAGCAACACGACGCCCTCTACGCTATCTATTTCATCATGGCTAGAGGTCATGTGGCGAGCATGACCCGCACTCCCCAACCCAGCTCAAACAAACAACAGGTCAACGAGCGGGTAGTAGAACGCCTAGTCACGCCATACGAACAGCCACGTCAGCGTAATCTGAACCGCTTGACCTAAGAAACTGGCTGAAACCAGTTTTACGCGTGGCTCAAAAACTAGTATATAAACCCGAGGCTGATAACACTCAAGCATTGTGATCAGAAGATGACTACAGACCTCAAGACTGTGCCTGCTAACTGGGTCGACATGACTCGTAGTGGTGAGACTATTAGACCAGAGGGCGGTGGTGATAAGGCCGTGTTTGTCTCATCCTACAGAGGAACGACCACTTTACACATCCGAAGATTTTACGGTGAAACCGACCAGAAATTCCCGACTAAGACGGGTATGACACTTACTCGACAAGAATATGAACAGATGAGCGCCATGCATCGCGAGATCCTAGCTGACTTTGACAGACTCAACAGAGTTAACAAAACCAGTATATTCAGACAACTTATAATTTTGTCTGAAGGACGTCACTGGTGTTTTTTCCCTACCAAGTAGCCCCTGCTCTTCTCTCGTCTTTTGATCCTCGTACAAAAACATGCCGACAGTCTCGTTTGATATAGACAATCCTCAGTTGATATCGTTTTTTCCGTTGTTCATGGGAACTACGTTCACCGTATTTCAAAGAGCTCCAATCGTGTTTGATCGGGACCCCGTTATCCGTAATCAAAGAGTTCCGATCTTATTGATCGGAAACCCGTTCTCATAACAACAAGTTGTAGCGGTATAGACCGCCGATCTCTGGCCTTTGATCGTTCGGATCGACGACCTCCCGTATTTCGTGACAACAGAGTTACATAATTCAGAAGGTATATCTCCAGTATCATATAATGTGTTCAGCAGTCTGGTGACTTGATCTATTCCATATTCTTCTAAAGCTATAATAATTTATGTTGTGATGTTATCTGCACCGGGGGCCTTGCAAGCTTTCATGTGTTTAAGAAAATTTCGAACCTCCATCTTCAAAATTGGCGGTCCTTCGTTATTAAATCTAATCTCATACTGTTCCTCTCTGTTATCATCATAAAGGTTTTTCACATAATCTGTCCATACATGTAGAATCTGATCTTTTTCTATTATGATTTTGCCATCTTTAGTTTTTAGACAGCCTGCTGATGAACTTGTTCCTTTATTAGTACATTCCTGAAGTCTTTTGTGCACTAATTTGGTATTTTGACTTTTGTGTCGTTTTTCAATTTCTAAGTAGTTTTACTAAAGCCATGCTTCTTTTGCCTCCTTACATAATATTCTGACTTATCTGTGAATTTCTTCATATGTGGCAGAATTATTTTTGTTAAGTCTTCTTGTTTCCATTAGGTGTAAAATTTCGTCAGTCATCCATTTCTTACGATCCACCTTCTTTAATTTTGGAATAGTTGTTTCTGCAGCCAAATTGATTGAATTCTTCAAATTTCCCATTGATCATCCACGTCCTGGAATAGGATCTCTAGATCAGACAATATATCAAATCTTTTCTGTACTTCTATGTTGAATTTCTTTTGTATTTCCTTGTCACTACTCAATGTACACAAATCATATTTAGTGTTTCCTGATATATACTTGACTTTCTTTAACTTTATCCTCAATGTTCCTGTAAGTAATCTGTGGTCACTATAACAATCAGCACTGGGAACTGTTTTTGCTATTGTTAACGCGTTTTTAAATAGTCTGCTAATCAGAATGTAGTCAATTTAGTTTCTAATCCTGCTATCAGGACTCCTCCATGTCCATAATCTTCTAAGGTGTTGCTTAAACCAGGTGTTTCCTACAATCATTTTCTGTTCTTTTGCCCACTCTACGAGTCTGTATCCCCTTTCATTTCTCTCTTCTAAACCACAGTTTCCTACTGTGTATCTATCATATTGATTTCCTACTTTTGCATTGAAGTCTCCTATTATGATGTTTATTTCTGAACTTTTACATTTCTTCAAAGCAGACTCTCTATGTCATTATAAATTACTCTACTCTGTCTTCGTCGGATTCTCCTGTTGGGGCATATACTTGAATAACATTTATGCTAAAAGGTCTGCCACTTAATTTAATTAGTAGAACTCTGTCTGACACGGCCCAATATCCTTGAACAGATTTTGATGTTTTCCGGTCCAAGATAATTGCCACTCCCCTTTGTCGATTTTCTCCTCCAGAATAAATAATCTTAAAATCTTCATCTATCTTGATGCCTGCTCCTGTTCATCTAGTTTCGCACATCCTTAAAATATTAATTTTCTCTCTTTCCATTTCTTGTTTTATGTTATCTAATTTTTCGTTGTCGCATAACGTCCTAACATTCCATGTTGCTAATTTTAATGTCCCTGTCCTTGTCTTGCGATGATTAGTTTTTAGGCGAATCATAATGAACTGGGCGCTTTTAAAGAGGTTGTTTGCCGCGGCTTTCCTCTTTGGCAATGACCATACTGGCCGGGTGACCGCAGCCATTGTCTCGTGAAAGAGATCCCTGCCTGCCGTCGCGAAACTTGAGACCATAACCAACAAATATCTGTCGGCTGCCCTCAAACGTTTATCCACCACCTGCCTTCCGTGTCTACTATTGAACACTTCCAATAAACGAATACGAAATAACACCACATAATCCACAGGAAAACACTAAACAGCGTCTTCCGAAGAATAAACGCATCACGTCGTCGCTATTTTTTACCGGAAGCTCCCTCATACCAACATTCAGGAAAATCTTATCGGTCATAAGTAAGATGTCTCGCATCCGAAACGCTCATATGGAGATCATCCGCCACATCTTGCACCCATCTTCTCTTTGGTTCTCTCTCTTCTTCTCTTCCTGGGCGTATCGTCATAATCATGTGCCATGCCGATAAGCGTGGGCGGTCATGTTTCGCCATCTCACTCGATCACCAGAGTCGTGGATCAGCTGAGTGTTCCTGTCCCGGACATATACTCCTCCATGATTGTCATTCACAGGTTGCTTTGTATGTTTCTTAGCAGGGGGCCGCGTCGTCTCGAGGCATGGTGTTCACCTCGAGTGCTGGAGGTCCTGGGTTCAAGCCCCGGTCGAGGAACCGGGATTTTTCACGTGGACTTCTAGTAATAACGTATTCCACTGGTCTCTGGGTAGTGAGATCGGACGCCCGTGTGTATTGTTGCGTACGTAAAAAATCCTTTGACAGTTGGAAATAGGAAAAGAGTAGCCTAACGGAGCTGCCCGGGCAAAATTTCGAGTTTAAAATTTACCCAAAGTATTTCGGGATCCTCGCCGGTGCTATGGAGTTCGTGCACTGAGCTGAGTTTCTCCAGACTCAGGTTTGAGTTAGGAGGAGAACGGAGCACTTATGGCACACCCTTGTGTGCCGTGATGTTGATCCATCGACTAAACTAACTAACTAACTAATAAACTAGTTTCTTGGCAAGTATTGCAGAAGGCTGTTAGTCTTTGCTTTCTCTTGTGACCAGTGACTGTACAAGTCGTTAGCCATAACCATTGTCTCTACTGATGAGACATTTGCTTATCGCCACAGAGTGCAGACTATAAGTATAATCAACAACAAACTGTCGGCTGTCTCACACTCAATCCACCACCTGCTTGTTTAGATTCTGTAAATCAACTGCAGTTACACTACTTACATGTTGTTGGTTACACAGGTAGCGTGGCCGAGCGGTCTAAGGCGCTGGTTTAAGGCACCAGTCTCTTCGGAGGCGTGGGTTCAAATCCCACCGCTGCCAATTTTTTTATTTATTTATTTATTTAGTGGTCACTGGCTCTGAATATCGGGTGTTCGATTTTGGACTTATCGTTCAGATTGCAAATTTTAAGAATACTCCTGAAAAGTAGGGAGGAGCAGAAGGGAGTCACCAAACATATAAAATAAATGAGTAAATTCACATATATTCTCAGTTAGTCAGTCGCGGTTCCAACTTTCACGGCAAAGGGTCGCCCCATTATGCTCCATTCCCATGCCTGTTAATATCAAACAAAATGCTCCTCACCGCCCCATATTAAAAGTGGAACAGACAGGAGTCTCGACAAACCAACATCCAGCACAGGTATACTTATGCATATTCCCGCTGCCAGAATACCAACACAAAAGTTCGCCACTGAAAATACAGTTCATCGTCGATGGAAGCGGCAGTCACTAGAAAACCAGCAGCCACACTTTACTGCATAAGGCAACTCAGTTTAGCGAACAGACAGTCGCCATTTTTTCTAAACAGGCAGATCACGCTACAAACAACCGCAGACAGGTGTAAAAGCACTCTACACACAATTCACAGCTCATAGTGTCGATCCACGCACTAAACTCAGTATCGGGGTGACGGAACCATACACTACCAGTTCAAAATAAGAAAAATTGCTTAAACACTCCAGAGTCCTTACAGCTCAACCGCTTATCCTTCCATGTTGGGGACCAGGAACATATACTTCTTGTTTTTGGTAATTTACTCATTGTCTATTTATGCTGATTCCTTCAGTGTGACTGACTCTTTCAGTGTTACTGACTCTTTCAGCGTTACTGACTCTTTCAGCGTTACTGGCTCTGTCAGTGTTATACATTACTACAGCCAGATGTCGAGAGCGGAACACTTTGATGCCAGTTAATTTACATAATTTTTTAGAATTAGCGACTTGAAAGTAATAATTGGCACGACCAGACATTAAGGCCGGTCTCCGCGGCAAAGGGTTACAGACGCGGTTCGTAATCCCGTATACCCACGTTCGAAACACATTTACGCGCGATTTGGCAGCACACATTGCGCTGTTTTGTTTTTTTTAACGAGATGGAATGGTCGATCAGAAAGCAATGGCAAACTACTGAAGGTAAACTTATCAAGACATCAACAACAGCAAAAAATGCTGGTGTTGACTGCAAACGTCCTGTAAAGAATATGTAACTAATACTAAAGACATTAAAGGCTCGTCGGAGACAGCAGGGGTCTCGTCAAACGTGACAGAACTGCACAAATAGCCGCCGGACGCTGATGCCTTATTTCTAATGATGCGAAATTAAATAGCCAGCCCCACGCCAGCACTTTGAACTCATGTGTAGTTCATACGCGTGCTACTACTTCGGGCGCACTAGAGTGATTTTTGCGTGTGGATTAGCTTTCCTTATTACCGATGTCCCTCGCCATCAGGCGAACCCACTCCGGCTTCTGGGGTACTTGTAATTTACGTCCAACAGTAAAGGACGAGTAGGCAACATTTGAGTCTAGATGACCAGTGTACTCCAGCATCAGCACACCGGAAGTTTAAGAACGACCCTCGTACTAATTCGGTTACACTGACCTCCATTCTGGAGTTCCACTCCGTGTAAGTTTTTTTGTGTGTTTGTTTTGTAACGTTCGTTTCCAGTCCGCTGTTTTTGAGCTGCTCCCTTCCACGTTTTCCTCGGCTGCATTACGTCAACGCCAACACATGTTTGCGTTAATCATAATTTCTTCAAGGCAGACACAAACCTCCCATTTCCTGGCAACTTCTTTTGTAATTTATCATTTCCGTGCACGCGTGACCGCCCTTTCAGGCACATGAAAGTTGTATAGGCTTTGAGCTCAGTAGCACCAGATTTTTCAGAATCTGCCAGCCGAAGTGCATAAAATGTTAGTGGAGTAAATTGACACCGAGTAACGGTGGAATCTCCGAGGTAATGCTTATTAAAACTTCACAAGAAGTGACGCTTCATTTGTGGTGGAATCTGTAAAATATTTAACGCTCTGGGTCTTAGAAAGGTTCACGGGGGATTCTTAGAGGGAGAAACCACCACTGAAAAAAAATCAATTAAAAAAACAAAAAACGTAAGGGGACAAACCCGGGGGGAAAAAAGGCCCCCAAGGTTTTACAAAATTTTTCCATAAAGGG